>CM043016.1:190931641-191176165 GCA_023690525.1 Holotrichia oblita | reverse complement strand
GGTTTCTACTATTTAAAGTGTTAAATGTCTTCTTTTAATAAAATTATTTTTTTTGTGATTCTATTTATGATAGCTGACAATGCTTGTAATGTTGCACTGTTCAATACTAAAGTCAAATAAAATGGAAAGAAAAACAAATATTAAACACTTTACAATAATAATTTTGAAACCCACCCTCTCTTACCTTAATTATTTATGTGTGATATGTAAATATTTTTATCCTGCTTCTTACTTTTTTCCTTTACTTTCCGTTAAATCCTTTCTTCTTCGTCTACTCTTTTCCTTTCCTCACTTTTTAATCTTATCCAAAATCTTTCCTTTTTATATTGTTATATAAAATCAATCCAAATCTATTTTCTTCAACTCTCAAAAAAACGTTTTCTTTCTCCCGTCTCTAATTTTTCAATCTTTCTGATAAAACTTTTAACTTCCTATATTATGTCTTTTCTTCTTTTAAAAAATAATTTTTTTTCTTCACCTGACTTCTATTTTTTCAACCAACTTTCAAAATCGTCCTTTTTTCTATTGTTTTTATTGACCTCCTTTTTCTAAGTTTTTCTAAATAGCAGCTTGTGTGTACGCGCAATTTGACTCCAACAAAATTTTGTTCTAAATGATCGAGATGACACTACATTAATTGTCAGAGTTACTAAGTAATCGGTAGATTGGATGACTTTTTGGCACATAAATAAGTCATACAAAAAAAACACATTGTATTTACAAGATTAACGAAGCTAGATCAGGGCGAGTGGTTAATGTGATAACTGTGTAGGATTTAGACAATATATATTATAGGAAATTATTAGAAACGCGACTTCATGACACAGTCGGCATGACCAGCACTTTCAACATTTATTATAAGTAGTTGATTTTATGTTCTAGAAAGGATCTATGGCTATTATAATTTAAAGAAATGCTTAGAGCTTATGCCGATCGGTGAATGATGATATCAAACCACACTACACATCAAAAATGCATTAATCTTCTCTGCATTACATTAATAGTTGTGTTTTTTTTTTAATTTTTATACAGAATTTGACATATTATTAACACGAAATCAATCACCGTTTACGTAAGACAAGTGTATTTAAAAAAATCAAGTTAGGTCTTTAAAATAAAATTTTCGAAAAAAAAACTATAAAGATAAAAATTAGCTACATTACTCGTAATTTATCCATTTAGGAATAAATATTTAACCGAATCTTTTTAAGAGGCTATAAGAACGAAGTTGAATCAACTCAATATTTTTATTTATAAATTTAAAGCGATAAACAATCGATCCACTCAAGTTGCAACTTATCTAAAATTACATAAATTTCTACTAACTTGTACTAAACAAGAAAGCAAGATTAAAGACTCAATTCCTAATTGTGTTCTAACATAAATTGGATCAAATATTCAATGGGATATAATGTATTTTTGAAATGAAAGTTTCCATTCCAGAAATAGATAATTCCTGAAATATTTCCACTTATAGGTCAATAAAACAACAACTAATGAAATACCAATTTATTCCAGAACATATAATATTATGTTTTCGTTAATAAGACTTCTTTAGTGGAAGAAATTGACATTTAATATGTGTCAAAAGTCAAAAGTGGAAATATTTCAGGAATCGAAAGAAAAATAGATAATACTTCTTCGAATTAAAGTAGAGAGTAGAATAAATTTAATTTCAAGACAATCAATTGTAATTTCACAATTAACATAATATGTTAGTATAGTCATTATAAAATTGTCTCTTCTCTGACTTCTTATTACTTTCGTGGAACAAATTAGTACGGATATATTAACGAGTAAGTAAAATGAAACTTGGTAAATTACGCAAACAACATTTTAATTACACTTTACATTATATTAAAATTAAAGCCTTTCATCGTTTATAACTTTCCTAAGTTATCAGATAATATAAAATAATTCTTATATACTTACTAATTGTATTTATGTACTATATCTATCTATGACGCTGCTTCTACTGAAGACAGATAAAAATTTTAGAAAATTTTCCGGTCACTTTATTTTATATAAGAAGTTAAATTTTTTTAATCCGTAAACTTGAAATTTTCACTAAGCAGAAATTTCGGGGAATCCAGCAAATAAAAATCTTATTTTAAATTGGGTTTTCTATTTTTTTTTAATATTTGCAGTGTGTTCAGTGCTTCATCAGGGACAAAATTTTTAAACTCATTCAGAGAAAATGTGACTAAACTTAAAACAAACATGTTGATGGTTCAATGATAGGTTGTCATTTGCATTTTGAACTTGTAATGTTGTGTTGTCCTTAATTTTAAATTTTAACAACAAGTTCAACTTTGTGCCCTGATAAAGCACTGAACACAGTGTGAAATAGTGGCTAAAAAATAGAAAACTCAATTTAAAATTTTGTTTTTATTTGCTAGATTCCCCGATAGTCCTTTGTTCCGGCATGTATTTAAATATGCAAACATTAAATAGATAATATATATAAATAGTTCATACAATGTTGCTTCTTGTAGAGAAAGTCAGTTGGTGGTTAAGGTTTTAAAGTTTCTAAAATATGATTTCACATATTCTACAGTAATTATCACTGTTGTCATTATTACCAGAAAATATAAAATATGTATACATGAATCGCTTTCTTCCGAAGAAGAAAATAACCTGTGAATTATATTTATAAAACTTGTAAAGAAATATTTTTTTTCTGATTTTAAGGCAAGAATCCTCCTCTAAAACAGTCGCATGTAATTTATAAAATCAAACAGTATTTACAACACTAACATCTCAGCTTTTAAACCATTTTAATTTAATTCTGAAATATTCTAAATGTTCTACACAAGAAATCTAAAGATATATTTTCAATGTGGTTTATATAAAAAAAAAGCCTCAAACGCATGAATGATACAGGCTATCAGTTCAGAACGATGCTTTCTGCAATTAATAATCCACTGTGGATTTTTTTTGTGGACCGGTAGTGGCAATTTTCTAATGATATATCAATTGTTGTAAAGCTAGCTTTGTCTGTAAATGAAATATTATTAATAAAATTCTTACCATCATCTAAATAATAAATCAATTGACAAGCAAGGCCGGACATTCGAGACCAATAAAATTAAAATAAGGGCTACTGTTGTAATATTAGTTTTAGAGGCAGACACGAACTGGGGATCAAAAATTATAACGAAGGATTTAGTTTTGAACCTGAAAATGTGCCACGAATTGAGTGTGTCATCAAGACTGGATATAATAATGTATTTATACTGAATCCTTGATAGTTTATTAAAAAAAAAGTACGAATCCAGATAAAAATAGATATTTTTTTCACAATTAACAAAGAATCAATTTAAACATACAATAATTATACATAAGTATTTACATTTAATATTTATACACTTTATGATGCAAATTTGACAAAATCAACCGTTGCTATATTCTGACATTTTAGAAGTTAACATATTTAATCTATGTCTAACAATTTTGTTGTTACATTTAACTGACTCTTTAAGGCTTTGAATACAAATATAAGTATTTGTTTGAAAATTGTTCAAAACGTTTACAAATAAATACAATGAAGGGTACATCGAATAGAAATTTGAATTAAACCTACAACAGCTTCGGCTCAAACTGTTGGTGGAAATAAAGAATTTCCCCCAATATAATTATCTACTAAATAGTCAGCTAAATCTACAGCAGCTTGATGCACATGATCGGACTGAAATTCGGCGAAATCCAAAGCAAAGCAATCTTCAACCTCCTCGCGTTTTAAAAATGATAATCCGAAAAAACATCTCATCCATTTTCTAGTTTCACTTTTTTCATTTTGGTATTTTTCAGCTAACCCTAAACTCTGTATTTTCCTGTACCAAGGTTGTCCAAGATGAAACTTGCATCCATTGTTGCTAGGGAAAATTGCTTTGTGATTATAATCAACTACAATAATTTTTGGAGCAAATATTAAATTAGTATTACAACACTTTTCTTTAAGAATAACAATTGCAATCAACGCTCATTATCTATCTTAATCCGAACTCTCATTACCTATTTTAATCCTTAATACGGTCCCCAATTCGATGCACTTATTTTGTCTGTTCAGGTATAGTGGTCTCCAATTCGAAAACACCGAGTTTTAGGATCTCCCTGTAGGCAAAACTTAATCGTTTGGATACGGTCGAACTTGGGTCTTGTTTTGTGTTTCTTAATTTGTGGTTACGTTTTCAGTATTATCGAAAAGTTATTAGTTTATTTTATATATAGTCAGTATGTTAGCGAATCTACGTCTTCTATAATGGTCTTACCTCATATTAACTTGCAAAGATCTAATCTCGGTCCTTTACTGTTTCTTCTATAGGTATACACAAATGACATAGATATTTTGCTCCGTTCTTTCATACGCCGATGACATTAAAATATTTTCCAGTATTTCCATCAAGTAGGATGATGTTAACAAGCTTCAACGGAATATACATAGATATAATAGTAGACTGGCTGAAAACTAATAATTTATTCTGAAACCTTCAATCAACCTATCAATATCAGATTTATGGTCACATGCTCACTAAGGTGTACTAATATTAAATATCTGTGTGTCTTTTTGACCTTATTTATCCAGTTATTTAATCTGCACATTAGAAAAGTTCATTTGTCTGCATCACAAACGCTAAGATTCCTCATTAGACATTACAGCTTACATCTCCTTCAGGTGTAGCGAAGCTACTAAAGTATAAGAACAATTGTTACCTACCGATTTATTTATCAAACATTCAGATACAAGATTAATAATTAATACCATTTAAAGATTACGAGATTTAACGAAATTTATTAATAAATCAAAACAAGTTAATATTATTAAATAAATAAAAGATTTGCTTTTAAAAAACAAAACAATATATACCAGTAATAGATAAATTATGTAATTTTCGTATTTTATCTGAAATATTTCCATTAAAATTTTATCTTCCATTCATTATTAGGTATGTAGGTATAAAATAATTAGATCCAAGTCGTATTGCTATTTTAAAACTAATGTGTGCATGTAATTTTATGTACATTCTTTGTGGTTATTTATGAATGTATACTTTTTTATAAAACACATCATACGTATCATCGTTGCGGTAATGATGAGTAATTTCCGCAGAAAATCAGTAGCGACCGTACACATCCATCATTCATAGGAAATTAGGTATGGAAGCAATAATGTGTACAAGTACGAATGTAGGTACGTCGGAAACGGCATGGCATTGTTGGGAAATGCGTTTATTACTACCTATCTACTTACTACCTTACTTTCATCGCAATTATTAATCGTCGATAATAATGCTATAGATATGAACGATTTTACACGCATACTTGTACATTTCTAAGAACACCAAGGACACCTGTTGGTAGAATCAACAAGTACACCAATAAAGATTGAATTGATTAAATGGTAATGGAAAATTATGTATGTACAGTCATTGTAGCTAGAGCACATTGTATGACAATATAAATATAGATCTATGTGCAGTACAGCTTTAAAAATAAATAAAATATTTTGTGGGTGCACGTTTTGATTTGAAAAAGATTAGATTTTTCCTTCACTAACTCGCAATAAATCGGAATGTCGTGCCTTTCTTTGCAAGACCATCGACAGTTTCGTTGCCTTCACACCTCCCCTAGTGACCTGGTACCCATATCAGTGTGATTGTGTTTCTTTGGGCGAGATCATTGAGGATGAGCAGAGGGAACTAATCCCGAAATTACTGTGGAAATCTGTGATCTGAGCATTTTCAAGACATATTTTAATAGAGGACTTACGAATTCATGTTTTTTTTTTTTATAGTAGGGGGAAATCCTCATGGACTCCTGTCGACCAGGAAGTGCCGGACTCTTACCGGCTAAAACCCCCTACGTCTCTCACTCCATAGTGCACTGAGATCACCCTAAGGCATACATCAGCAGCACCCGGTTGTCTCACACACTCCTATCCTTCAATCGTCCTCGCAAATTAAAGCCCGTTCCTCTTTCTGTTTTTCACTTAAAATTTCTCTAATGTAGGCATGGATCCGCCTACAGTTCCGCTCGCTATATCGATCATTAAACTCACTACGTTTTGCTGTGTCACTTCTTCCCCAAGCTCAGCATTTAGGGCAGTTCTTTTAGTTGCCCACCTATCACACTCAAGTACCTATCGCATGTCCGGGCGTATCCGTCACTCCACAGTACCGACAGGTGTCGTCCCTCGTCCTGGCCATTCTCTTAAGGTAGCTTCGAAAATTACCATGTCCCGACAGGAACTGCGTCATGTAGTAGTCTAGGTTTCTATGCCGACACTGGATCCACGGCGCGATATCTGGGATAAGAGTTCGGATCCACTCAGCTGTCACGTTTAGTGAAGTCCATAAATGTTGCCATTTACGTATGGTTTCTTTCCTTTTCTGTACTTTGGTTGTTGTAGTTGTACCCCTTGCCGAAATATAAAGCGCAAGGCTTTCCTCCGCCAATAGGGAAAAGGGTGGATTTCCTGTCAGAACCTGTATTGCAGACCTCGAAATAGTTCTATACCCGCATGCAACCCGTAGTAGGGTCCTCCTTTGGAGCCTCTCCAGCATGTCCCTAGTCTTTTGAACCTTCCATGCTTCAACCCAGGCAGGGGATGCGTAGAGCACCTGAGATTGTATTATCGCACCCAAGGCAGCGCGCTTACTACTCCCCGGTCCTCCTATGTTCGGCATAATCCTAAGCAACGATGAAAGCGTGCTCTCTGCCCTACAGATGACACTCTTAGCATGTGCTCCAAAAGAGAGATTATTTCCCAGAGTCACACCCAGATATTTGATCTCCGTCTTGGGAGCTATACGGTTTCCTGCCACGTCGAAGACGACTCCTTCTCTTTAGCGGGGGCTTTTAAGTATCACCGCCTCTGATTTCTGTGGGGCTATTTCCAACCATTCCTTTCCAACTCTTGCTATAGCTTCAAGCGATTCGTTCGCTTTGAAGACCAAATCTCTAACATCCTCAGCTTCTACTAACAAAGCCAGATCGTCCGCATACGCAAGGGTCGTCACGCCTTCCATGAGTACCACTTCCAAGACACCATTATACAAAATGTTCCACAGCACCGGGCCCAGAACCGACCCCTGCGGAACTCCGGCACACACTTTCAGCTTAACCTTCCTATTAATCGCTACTATACGTTGACTTAGGTAGTCTTCCACTAGATTCACCAGGTACTGAGATATACCCTTGCCCCTCATAGCTGCGATGATTTTGTTCCACGACGCCCCGTTAAACGCATTTTTGATGTCAAGGGCAATGAGTGCTACCCACCTACTATTAGAGTTTTTTGTGGTCAGTATACCAAAGTTCTTATCTTATCGAATTGCCGAACTGCCTATCCGATATTCCACATACCTCCTCCAGCTCTGTATCCAACCTTACTTTTATCATTCGCTCATAAAGTTTGCCCAGTACACTCACAAGACAAATGGGCCTATACGCAGACGATGCCTTTGAGGATTTCCCTTTCCATATGAGCACGACAAGAGCCTCTTTCCATCCGTCAGGGAATTCTTGCTTTTGTAGCAACTGATTGAGAACTTCCAGGAGCACTGTTGGAATAGTTTCCGCTATTATCTTTAACGCTTCGGTTGATATACTATCAGGGCCGGGGGCCTTTCCCATTTTTATCTTCGCAAACGCATCCTTGAGTTCATCCATTTCAAATTTTGGCGCTTCGGTTATGAATTCATGTTAGTTAAGGTCTTTTAGAGATAATTGATTGATAAGTTTATATTTATTATACATATAGGTGTTTTTTTTTAAATAAAAACGTCCATTGCAAAAGAAGTAATAATAAATATTAAAGGCACAATTTCACCCGGAAAACGCTCAGTACAATGCCAGATATGCAAGAATCACGTTGGTATGCAACGATAGGAAAGATTTTCAAGTAAGACCAAATATTGGTGGCGAAGTTCGATGAACTCTCCGCCGAGACATTCTATAGCATTAATAACTGTTGTTCGTTTTAGAATGTATTTTGTGTAAGTTAGTATTAATAAAGTGTCACAAGAAAGAAAGAAAGAAGTATAGAACGATAGTAATTTTTATAAAGTTATAATTAAGCAGTAAATATTAGTTCACGTTCGTGATATTATTGTTATTCGGGTTTGATTTTATCTTATTAAGTATACATGCACAAGAATGGTATATTCTGTAATCGATACGTCAGAGCAAAGTGAAAAAGTAAAAATAAAAATAGGACATCAGAGAGATTGGTATTATTCCTAATATATGAAAATATATGCAGTGAGCTCGACATTCTCGAAGGGTTCACGTTGCATACAGAGATTCCGACTCGCCACAACTTCCTGTTCCAAACGCTCTCGTTATTTTCCAGTTCTGGATTTTTAGATTCAACAAAGGCTATACGATTTGGTGCTTTCAAATTTTAATTAGGTAGGTACACACCACGAAAACGTCGTATTCTGTGCTAACGCTTTTCTTTCTTTCTTTTTTTTTTCTATCTTCGTCGATTCTACGCTTAATGTTTAAGTTTAAAAAAATATATACCCACCTCTTGTATATAGTTGGATGCGCTCGAGATCTCATTATTTCCACGTATACTAATTAATAAACTGACGTTAGTTTTGACGTGTTCTCAATCTCTTAAGTAACTAACGACATAAATGTATACCTACTAACCAAATAAAAGTGGAATTATCAAAACTTATTTATTTCGTGGTAGTGTCCTTAATAGCTGCTATATTAGACTTTGATATTATTAAAAAGGACTATCTTTTAAAATATTTTCCCCGCAATAATTTCAAAAAAAAAAAAAGATATTACGCTCTTTTTCTTCGCAACTAATACGAATTCTTTTGACTCGAGCACTTACAGTAAATTGCTCGTTTAGCGTCAACAGGAAAGTACTTCTTATTGGCTGCTGTGTGCCCAAATCGTTTTATTGGATGTCAAATGTAAACAAACCAAAATGGCTGGGAACAAGTTGACGTTCTACTCTCGTACATACATGTACGTATAATACTGACGACTTTAGCACTTCCCAACTTAAGTGCACCATTAACGCCAACATTTTCTTAGTTTTAATTGCGATTTACACAATAATATATTTATTACGTAATACATTTATATAAAAAGCAATAACGATCTATGTATCTCTTTTTACGTGCTTTTAATTAAGCGTAAAATAAGAATTATTTAAATAAACTTTTAAATTAGCACTTACGTTTGACATTTCCGTCTTAATTATTATTGTACTTTCCAAATTATGTCGATGTGCGTAATACATTTAATTACGAACATATTATGAACAAAAATTGATATCGACGATCTCAATTAGTCGATTTAAATTAATAGAAATGGGAAATAACCGACCGAATCGAAATCGCTTCGTTTGCGTCAATTTGTTTAGGACATTAAAAATATTCCGGTTTTTCATGTATGTATACGACGCACACATAAATTATTGGTCGATTTTTATTTTCCATTTCTTTTTTTACACTTAAGCTATAGCTTTTTATATATGGGATTTCCGTCTCTCGATAAAGGACGGCCGTATGTATATATGTATATATATGTACAACATTATAGTCGTAAGGATCCCCGTGAAAGAATCCGTTCATTATAATCAGTTTTAGAATATTTTTCTGATCTAATAATGATAAAGTGTGTTTTTAATATGTGGTCGTACGTTATATTCTAAGCGTTTTAATTTATTAAGGTATAGAGAACGTATAAACACTTCTTACAAACATATATCCAAGATGAAGAGAAACAAGAAGGAACAAAAAAGAACTGGTATAAGGTTCAGGTCGTCTGTAAATTATCGTGTTATAAGATGATAGGTATTTGCATATTCAACAAATTTTTAGTCGAGTGCGTGGTTTGAATGAGTGAAATATGATATCATGATGGTTTATTGCTTGCTTGGAGATGAGCTTTATATACCTAGAAGAGTTTGTTTTCAATTCCGAAGGGTCTGAATGTATACCTGGATGTTTGTTTCTTTCCAATTCGTATAGAGTTATTACTGTGAATTTCGTAGACAGTCACCTTTTACCATATTGCATATTCTTTAAACTCATATTTTAGAAGAATTAAAATTTCTTATATTGATTCAATAAATTATTATTTATTTATAATTACATTTTAATTTAATAAATAAACATCTACAGGCAGTCTGTCATGATTAACAATGAAAAAAATCTGTATTTAATTATATATCCATAATATATATATATATTTTTTGCAATGAGTTTCATGACGATTTCTAAAGAAAACTTATTAACATTTTACAATACATAATTGTTGGAAAATAAAATTTAATTATCGTTGAGATACGTATGCGGCAAGCAGTGCATGGCGAGTGCGAGCAACATATTGAAGAAATTATTAAATCGTCTGAAAATAATAGAATAAGACATGTGGAAAAGAAAACAGCTGGAAGCGGAGAATATGAATTTTTTAATTAGAATTTTATTTCCTTGTCTTAACAGATTTATTACGATAAATTTTTATACTGACACTTTTTTTTTCTATTAATATTGTGTTAAATCAACAGTACAGAAAATATTTTTTGAGTGTATAACTTAAGTTACAGTTAAGATTGTATAACTGTAAACGCAACTAACCGAGCCATATTTCCTTTCTTACTTTTCTTCTGCACTTCAGTAATCTTTACACAAGCGTATATGTATGTATGTATTAACATAGGTGTTCACGTTTGCAAGATGTGAACTGGGGCGTTTTTATTTCTTTAAGAATTCGTCAAGTAATCCGGTTGCTAACGAATACTGTTTCGATATTGAGCGGCTTCGGGTCCACAGTTCGGTGGATTAAGATGGTATGTGTGCTGTATATACGTTTTAAAGTCTAGATGATAGAGGAGAACCGGTTATGTAGGGGAATAATAACAGGGCGTATGGTGGTAATCTACGTCGCCATTTAGATTTCCATCGCAAAAATGTTCGTTAAATCGTTCTGGTTTCGCAAATGGGTGTTTTTTTTTCTATTTTCTTCTTAATTGAATCAATTCGAATATATAGTAGAATCAAATATTCGTTTTCACAAACAACTTGAACGAAATAAATCGTCAAAACATTTTAATTGTTTTTTTTATTGCACAAATTAAAAAAAAAAGCAAATTACATTAAATTATGACTTGTCTATATAGTAATTTACATTACTATGTAAAACTTTTTTACTCTAAAATGAGTATTATAATTTATCGTAAAATTCACCTACTTACTACTACTTATGGCCATGTCTTCTGTTACCTATAGGAAGTTATCGAAAAATCTAGAGTTATTCAATAGAAATTTAAAGCGTTCGCATAAAATCTGATATTGTCAACATGTTGTCTTGTTTGAATACATTTCGACAAGATTGCATACCGTTCATTTTGCAGATTATCCGTTGGCATACAAAAACTTTATTCAAATCAGTTTCACCACCACCACCCCAAAAGATGATTCCATAACGTAATATGGAATAGCAGTTGGGCGTAATAAAATGCTCCACTCACTGTTTTATTTGTATTTTGGTAGCAACACTCTTAAGCCATAGTTTGCGAAACCAATTCTTCTACAGACATTAGTAATATGCCGACGACTACAATTTAAGTATTCATCTATAGTAATGGCTAGGAAATTGGCTTATTTCACAAAATTGTATTTATTTCCGACGAAGAACACATAGTTTGGTTTTTCTAATGATTTATCGATTGTGAATAATTTAATTTTTGCGCAATTATAAAGTGTAATAATTTAATTTTAATCAAGCTTTTAAAGCACGAGTAACGAGTTTAAAGCCACGACGCAAAGCGGCGTATTGAAGAGTATAGTTGATAACAATAAACATCGTTTACAGCTTTGATTATAATTCCAAACTAAAACGCATGGGTTTTCATCATCAACCGAATACCGGTTGAAAACTGTGCGTTTTCGAAACACGTGTCCCGAATAATTAATCAAAGTTGTTCGTGAGGTGATACATGTTTATTGTTATTACGAGCCCACAGTCCTTGAAATCACTCAGTATAGTTGGTGTTTACAGCTTGATATAACCATCAAACTAAATTTAGCAGTAGATAAACTGTGGGGTTTCAAAACTGTTCGTGGACACGCTGTATAAGCAATTTCGACAGCTAAAACCTGGTTTTTCATAATTATGACAGTTTGACAGGTTTTAGCTGTCAAAATACGGCTTATACAGCGTGTCCACGAACACTGATGGTTGCGTTAGAAACCCCACAGTTTACCTACTTTTAGCTGCTTTTATACTACGAGATTTTAAAAATTCGAAAACTTGTGACTCGCTGAAGAGATTGTTTTTCACTAAAAAAATTATACATTCACAAATTATACAGCATTTCGTCAAAGATCTTAGATAAAGTGCTAAGCATATATGCCATATTTATGGGTCTGTATAATTATTCAATAATTGGTTTGGATCTCCTTTTTTTAGAATTAGAGTGATGACATGCTGTACGAGTTTAGTGCTCGAGTAAAGACATTACATTAATCAAACTTAATTCGACCGTCATTACCTAATAAATTACGAAAGAATATTATACCAAACACGGTCAACGAATAGGACAAACTAAAAAAAAGACATTACTAGTAAAATATTTCACCAACAATCCATCTTAATTCTTGCCGTGTTAATGATTCCAAAATTAAATGTTGAGGATTAACTGTAGAACAGTTTCAGCAGTGATAGACGATGTCTGTTTTGATTCTGACAATTTAGTAGCTAAGAAGCACCGTCAATTTTCAGTTTAATTGTAAACAGGTGGACTTATTAACAACAATTTTCCTGAAACATATTAGATATTGGAAGACAGTAACGGAGTCCTGATGGTAACTAAAATGTTATTAATTTTAAAAGTGCATTTAAGTATGGTTTTAATTTTAATTATTTAATATAAAAGTTCAATTGTGTTAAGTAGTCTCACTTATAATTCTATTTTGTATTTCTTATGTTCTATTGTTATTTAACAGTTGTCCTGAAGAAGTTCGCATTCACGAATTTTCGATTTTTTCAATAAAGAACTTAATCAATAAGTGCGGGCCTTTTCATCTTGCCTAAAATTATTTAGAGTATCAAGTGTTAATACTATTTTATTTATTATTAATATTTTTTAATTATATATGTGACAAAATTATTATCTTTTAATTTAATGGTATCTTGCAGCATATTATTTATTATTAAGTATATGTAGTAATGTTACTATTAATAAGAGTTTAAATTAAACGTAATTTCAACGTTACGCAAAAATAATAAAAAAAGAACAAGATATATAAATACATGTTATCAATAATAATGAGATATTTTGTAATAATATTTAGTATAATTTAGTTTTCTTAAAAGGATTTTGTTAATTACGTTGGAGAAGGTTTGCTTATTAAAATATAATGTAGTGAAAACTTCTTACATAGATACATATATAGTTTAGAATAAATTATTAAACCCGAATTTAGTTAGATAATTGGCTAATGAAAGTGGTTCTTCTATACAATAATTACAGCAAAGTTAATTAGTTCTCCTTCAATACTAAAAAAGGACTTACAATTAGAAATAAACAAGTGTCGATTAAAAATACTAGGTCCTATTATATTTAAGAACAAAATTATATAATTTATTTCAAACGAAAATACAGTTAAACAGTCGCAAAATCGCCGCAAAGGAATCGTTAAATAGAAACTTCACTGGACAGAAATAAGAAAAATTTTGAGAACAAATTTAGTCAGACCATTCATAATGTCTGCAATTAGTAAGGTATCCTGTAATTGCTATTTTTTCGTTTATTTCAAGATAATGATCAAATTCTATATCTTCAATCCAATATGATTGCAATCTCGAAGTCCATTTTTTTAAATTATTTTAGATAGGTACTTGCAGTTCCTCCTCCTCATTACAGTAATTGTTTCTGCAAATTATCACGTATTTAGAATTCATTCACACACAAATGACGTTTTCTCTACGTCTGTGTTGTAAACGTTTTTAGGGTCAGAAATATCCCAAATTTTTTATCATTATTTCTTAATTTTTTTCCGTTATACTGTCCGACTCTTCTTAAATATGTCCGGCTATCCGATGCTTGCTTGAAAATGATAGCCATACGTTACAATAATAACGACTAACGAATAAATATACGTAATTGTAATGACTACTATATTCTTGAAAGTAATACAAACTGGTTATTTCTGTCAGGGTATTCGAACTTGAATCGTGTGTAGGTGGTTCATTCGAAGACTATCATTGAGAAACCTTAGTTGAAGATCGTATTAAAGCAACAAACAAACATTAATTAATGATTCTTAAAAGTTGATGTATTACATACATACTGCGATCATTTTGAAGAAATCATCATCATTTGGGAAATATTTACTTTCGTGAATTGTCCATACTGGATTTATATGTGAAATGTCAAGACGATAGTGTCAGGACTTATCTAATAGCTATCATTCGTGTGTATTGTCTTGTTGTAGTGTCTTTATTTTCATATTTTTTTCGTGACAATATACGATTTATAATAAAAAATAAGGTAGAATTACTATATTCTCACGAAAAATCATTCAAATATTTCTCCAACTTATCAGTAACCTTACTAGTTGACATTTGTTACAAGTAAAACGTAAATAATAATAAACCTAACCACAAAATATGGATAAACAGGCTCGCCAATTACACAGTGTTACCATATTAAAATCAGTATGACCAACTTAGGACAGTTCAAAATGATCGCAGTGTACACATATATACGAATACTATGTTTAAAACTTACTTGTGTCACTTATCGACTATCGTTTGAGCAAATATTAAATATAGGACAAGATAAGGTGTTATGTCAGTATTTATATTCTACTACTACTATTTACATTTCTATACTGTAGCTTGTTATCGTTCACCTATTCAAAACATACTTTTCCGAGATTAATTAAATCAGCAGATAATATACAATCAAAAGCATTTTTTTTAATATTCAACAGAAATGATAGAGATGTGTTACCTACTCCCTTCGTTATCTAACAAAGGGGGTCCGCTGGCACTACGACTACACCACACATATAGGTAGAATTAATCGTGTTAGAGTATCAGATTAAATAGAAATTCTCAGTCAATAGAACGATAATGCTATTACTAAGCGTAGGTACTCTTAAATTATAAATAGAAAGCGTATCTTCACTACTTATTACAAGATAATAAAATGTGAAGATGTGACGATATCTGTACACAGATTGAATTGATTTGATATATTTTTTACAAACTCTCATATATGATTATTTCGTAATGGCGAAATATATACCATCAGAGGAAATTAGTATTCATCTTCTAATAATAGAGACAAGTTCGTACTGGAAATTCTCACTCTTATGTAACGCCCGTTCAGAACGCCATTGTTTGAAGATATTGCCTCTTCCTGTGTGTCGAGTCCGAAGGAAGTTTTGAAATTGAATTCTACAAGTCCGCAACAGCGAACAGGTTGCTTTCATTTTACGATAAGACAATAAAACGTGTGCGCGACTGTTTCGAATCAATTGAAATATGTAATTACAATCAATTACGATGATGATATGTATAAGACATAGCAATGATTCTTCAAAGTTTGTTTTTTTTTTCCTAGAAACTCAATATAACAGCCTTGCAATTTGCTTGTCAGACATTGTGATGTAAAAAAGAGTTTTTCAAAGTTTCTAACGTGACTCATGTATAATATTAATAATGTAGAATCGCGGACGAAGCTAGTACATCTATAATAGACTTGAAAAACATGCATTCACTTTATAGTTAAGTATATATGTATGTAGGTACAGTACATGTTAATTATATAGAAAATTCTCGATAATTTATTATGGATACAAAGTATGAGATCGTGTGAGTCGAGTAATATAGTTTTATATTTTTACATAATCGTAGTAACTTTAGTTGTTTACGATACGACCATAACAAGGACGACAATTCTCATAATTGTTTTCTCTCTTGTACCACACCAGACGTTATTAAGGTGAATCATTTCGTAAATATGTTTTATTCTTAAATAATTAGGTTAAGAATAGAGGGAGCCGTGCGAAATTGCGTTTTTCTATTATTAAATCAAACAGTTGATATCGTAGATATATGCACACATAAAAATTTGCATTTGTCAGTAGGTAAACTTTACAATAGCTATATGATGTCATCCACTTTCTATAATGGATGCACGGACGTTCGTTAAACATGAAGTAACTCAAAAGAAAGTTTGTGAAACAATACAAAAATGCAAGAGATGAGCGCAAATATAAGCAGTACACTGTCCGTTAGAAGTAATGTCTCGCCCTAAAAAGCAAAGAACATTAAACATCCTAATTATACGTTAATTCGGCTCTGGGTTTTCTACGTTAGAAACTAGGAAATGTGCAATTTATCTATAGATATATTATCGTATTTTATATCATATTCTAAACAAGTGTATGACGTCCTCTTGAAATGCTGAGTTTGTTTCGCTTTTTGTTACAATCGTTTATTTTCCACTGAGTTGTTATTTGCTTGTAAACGTGTCAGTTCCTACAGAAACACTCACTCACGATTCTTCGAGACTGGGTCCTGGAACAGGTCCCCAAAGAAGAACTACTGCTCAAAACTAGTGTTTCATTGTCTTAAGAAATCGTCATGGAACCGCTGTCAGTAACTAAAACCTGTGTAAAATCAACAAATTGTCATAATTATGACAGTTTGACAGGTTTTAGCTGTCAAAATACAGCTTATACAGGGTGTCCACGTCGAGTGACTGCGCTGATGGTGACTTAGCCTTACTACTGCTGTCAGTCTCAGAAATTATCAGTATGAGGGTACGCAATGTTAACGTGAGTGAAAGGACCAATAGAAGAAGGTTAAAAGAAGCAAATCTGACTGTACGCAGACCAGACAACGCAGAATTGCCTGGTAACAATTTTTTGTGTTGCTTACTGACGAATCACGGTTTAGTTTCGGACGTGGTAGAGTGTGGCGACGATCAGAAGAACATCATGCACCGTGTACTTTTAGTGGGAGGATTAGTCTTTGCGGAGGCTCAGTCACGAACCTCTGTCATGTTACGTCATTTCGATCATTTTCAAACATTCGTTAGAGTCATATATTAAACACTGTAAATTTGGGATGAATTGAATTGTCAAAATTAGACGCACACACGAACTACTGCTATTTAGAAAAACTTAAAAAAATTGAGGTCAACAAAAAGAAGAAAAAAAAGAACGAGTTTGGAAAAGTTGATTGAAAAAATGGAAAAGTCAGGTGAAGGAAAAAGTTCATACAAAAGCAGATAAGACATAATAAAATAGAAAGTCAAAAGTTTGGAAAGAATATTGAAAATTAGAAAGACAGGAGAAAGAGAAACGTTTTTGAGAATTGAAAGGAAAAAGATTTGGATTGATTTTGAAAAAATGACGGAGGAGAGAATATAAAAAGGAAAAGATTTTGGATAAGCTTGAAAAGTGAGAAAAGGAAAAGAGTAGACGAAGAAGAAAGGATTCAACGGAAGAGAAAGAAAAAGAACACACACAAATAATTAAGGTAAGAGAGGGTGGGTTTCAAAATTATTATTGTAAAGTGTTTAATATATGTTTTTCTTTTTATTTTATTCGACGTTAACTTCCTTCTCATGCATGACAATGCTAGATCACATGTCGCTGGAGTAGTGAGGGACCACTTCAGTGAAGTTGACATTCTGCAACGACGTGCATTGACGTTATTCGGATCTAAATCCTATCGAGCTTGTGTGGGATATGCTCGGTAAAAAGTTCTCCAGCAAGAATGGCAAAATATCCTACACAATAAAATACAGCAGTTCATTGAGGGCATGTCCAGAAACTAGAGAAAAGATTATTGGTATGAACGACTATACGAAAAGACCAAGATAACAAGATATGGCTATATTTAAATGAAGACGAAAGACCGCTGAAAATATTGCCACTTTCAGCATGGAGATAACACATTGCCGGAAAAGGACGTAAATAGAATTAGTAATGAATTTTAGTATGGCGAATCCATTTTGCACGTCTATTGCCGACGCTGGCACGACCAGTAGAATTAACTAGAACAAAATAATACTAACTAAAAATACAGATATGATACCGCAAGTTTTTTATTAACTTAATGACATTGCGTTTTTAGATTCGTATTATGATAAAGGTGTCGGCATAATTTTAATAAATTATTCAAGTTTCATTGGACGGTCAAAGTTTTACATTCTGAAAACTAGAAAGGTGTTAATACCTTCAGCTATTAATGGTTCTAAACGTTACATATATACCTACGTCTATATTATTTATTATTATATGTTTTAATTTTTTTAAATAACTTGTCCGTAGCATGTAGACAAAAAACATGCTATAGAATACAAAAAGAACGATAATTTATGTAGTAGTAGTAAATATTTTGATTATTCTCCTGAGAGTATATACTTACGATTATGTACCGAATATGTAATAGTAAGTTATGATTTCATTATAACATGACGGTATCATAAATATTCGCTGCATGCTTTCTGCCTTCCACCTTCAATTAGAATGAGATAATATTACAATCTCTATATAAGATGTCCAATAATAGAACAGTTAGGTAACGGTGGTATAACCTCACAATCTTACATTCTTTACGGCAAATGTAAATTTAGATCAAGGACGAACATTTCTAAGTAGAAAAAAAAAACCAGCGACTTATGTTGTACTACTGACTATAACAGTTTTGAAAGAGACAAAACGCACGTGTTTGGAGTTTCATGTGAATGGTCGTATCGGCTATCGTACGGCTCTCCGTCTTATAATGCGTGCGCTAAGCTAATAGTGAAAGAGGAATTCGAAAATTACACGTCAACGCACCTATAATAATGGCTTCGAGTGTGTTGTTCGTTTTATTTTAAAAGGTTATAATTATCGTTCCTGTTGGTTAAATATCAATTGATCGATCTTATTTCATCGGTTTTCACGTCATACGGCAGGTGTATTTCTACAATACATTCGATATATAGATATATCTGTCTGTATCGAAATTGTTTAGGTGCTACAAGAAGCGTAACAAACTGTTCCGGTTTCAGCAAATAACCAATAACATATCTTATATCGTCATCGACGAGGGCGAGTTCAAATATTATTATCCCGGACATAGAAACGATTTAGGAAGGTGGAATTTTTTATTTTTCAACATAATCCCAGCCCTCAGGTAAAAATGTTTTGTCTCGGATTGCAAACCACTAGTTCACTTCTATCATCAGTGACTCCCAGTATTGTTGCGCAAGTGAATCCCATGTGAATGAATGGAAGTCAAGTCAGGGGGCCAATTTCGACGGCTGTATAATGAATTGCTCCTGTGGGCAGGAAAAATTGTCGCACTCTGACCAGTCTGAAGTCCATCAGTTATGGTTGGATCACTGACGTGGTAAAACTTCGCCATTTTAAAAAACTGTGACCATGATCGCAGATGCTGTTGTACGAAACTTTCGAGGGGGTGGTGAACTCTTGTGATGTCTCCATTCCATGCTCTACCTTTTTGGATTCAGGATCATAATGATGAATCCAACTTTCATGCACATCACATAACGAATCGTGCTAGGAAGTGTTCAACCCATCATGTAGCCACCTTTTCGAGAACGAATTCTTTATCTAAAATGGTTTCTACACTATCTATTGAAAATTAACATCAAAGTTAACAATCGACTCGATAACTTAATAATGCAGGATCATAAATATACACCACCTACAATTGATGTAATTTAATCGCAATTAATTTAAAATTAAATTACATTTAGTGGCAACTATGAAAATCAACGCCACATCTATCTATCTACGTCCATGTACAGATTTGTTTCTAAAAATTAATCGAGCTATATTACGTTTCTCTTTGGAAACCTGTGTAACTATGTATTTCTTAAGAAATATATGGTTACGAAAAGCACACGGAAGCAATCTTCGTTTTTATTATATGTCTCTTGATTAATATGGAAGGACTTTCTTTTATGTTAAGAAGGAACGAACAGTTTACTTTTACTGAAAAATATTCTCACGCCAAGATTTATTTCCATTTTTTGTTACGTGTCTTAATTGCCTATTTTATAACTCTGTTTATAGATGTATATTTAGAAAGAAATATATCAAACTTTTAATTTTTTATAGGGAACAAAAATCAATTTCTTCTTTCAACAAAATAAATATTTGCATTTATAATTCTGTACAGAATATTTCACGTTTTATTATTGTATTATTAATATACGGGGTGTAACATATGTATATAGAGTGTAAAATATATTAGAAATAATTTTTCTTAAATGAAAATTTAAAAATCATCGAAACAATGGATATTTATCGAAACTAAGCATCATGGCTACAATTGTCACATACCAGTGGCTTTTATATTGTATTGAGACTCTTTAGACAAAAATTTTTGGAGTTCGTAAAACAACTACTCTAGTTTTTCATTCACCTTCGAATATGTAAAATAAAAATAAAACTACATATAACGAATCAAATGAACATGTTAAAGCATAATTTTAAAATAACAATTATAATTTTTTGCAATGCCCTAATTCAATCCTTATCTAACTAACTAAAAATTTTATAATCTATTTATAAAATATATAAAATCAATGTCCTATTTCTTTTAGTGCTCTTAATATCTCCTCTTCCTACGTCCTACTTTCCTTTCAAAAATGTTTCCTATTCTTCTCTTTAAAATATCTCCTCTTGTTCTCTTTGTATTTGTTTTTAAACCAATTTATTTGTACCTACTTGTCTTTAACTTATCCACAGTTTAGGCTATATTTCAGTTAATAGGTACTTACCTATTTATTAAAGAAAGTAAGTAGTAAGGCTAAGTCACCATCAGCGCAGTCACTCGACGTAGACACTCTGTATAAGCTGTATTTTGACAGCTAAAACCTGTCAAACTGTCATAATTATGACAATTTGGTGATTTTACATAGATTTTAGCTTATACAGGGTGTCCACGTCGAGTGACTGCGCTGATGGTGACTTAGCCTTACTGCTAAAGTATACATTAAAAAAAATATTTTGACATCTGCTTTATTTTTACTTGTCTCTTTCAAAATTTCATTTCATCCAATGGTTTTTATTAGATTTTCAAAAAAAAATGTAATGCCAATTTTGACATGTATTACATGACATAGATTATTTTCTAATTTATTTTTTAATTTAAATATGTCTAAGATTTAAATAAATAAATAAATCAATTAAATTGGAAATCTATTTAAATATTCCAAACATCAATACCTACACAGTTCGAAAACAGAGCCGTGTAAACTGTCTAGTGTTACTGGTAAATATTTTAGAGTAAAAAATGTAGAGTATATACCTATTTTAAATTGCCTCTAATAGTAATTTTACACTAAATCGAGCAGTAAAGGATAGCAAGCATGCATCTAAGCAAAGACGGTAGACGATAGTGTAAAATTTCCTATCAAAACAGTGTTAACTTCAATGTTATATTATTTATATCTGTAATAATTGGTGTTTGTAGAGGTAGTTTGGCATCTCTCCTACGGCCGGCAGGATGTGAGGAACTCGACGAGGCCGTTACCATTCTACGCGGAAATAATAATTTTTGTAATCGGTATAGGTTAGGTTTCGTTATAGATTATGTATATACATTAAATCGCTATGTAAAACTATCGGAATTCGTAGGTCCGTGGTAATGTCATCGCTTTGTCATGCGGAGGTACGGGGTTCGATCCCGCTTCGAGGCACAATTTTTTTTTTCACAAAAACATTTTTATGATTATTTTTAAATGGCAATGAAGGTGGTGCTGGTCAATGGAGGTGGTCCAAACTGAAAGAATTTGGATGGATCGGCTAGAAATATATCTGTAACGTGTAAAAGTAGAGTAACTATGTTTGCACTACGTAGAGAGATGTTTACTCTAAAATTTACTCGTGCACTCCGTGTTAATATTTTACTCTAAAAAGAGTGGACCTATATAAACACCGGCTAGTGTTAATTATTTACACTAAATTTCTAACTGTGTACAGAATATGAGGAAAATACAACACAACATCATAACAATATATATACGCAGATAAAACCTACGAATTTAGAGGCAAAAAATGTTTTGGATGGATGCTATCAAAAGAAAAAACAGAAAAAAGAGAGTTGCACAAACCTAGACGATTAAAAAATACTCCACTACGACTGCCAGATATTATTAGGATTTATAAGCAAACGCTCAATCCATCCCTCTCTAGATTTTAACGAAATAAAACTTTTTAACATTTTTTTCCACCACTGCCAACCTTAATTTTGCGGTGATTAAGAAATAATTTCGAACTTAAAATAAGAGTGTTATTGTATTATTAAAATCCTTGAGATTCAAGAGGCAGATCACAATGTGGTAATTTCCAGTAGATCCTATATCAATATGTTTCTAATTTCGTGCGCCTAAGTGTCAATTAGATACCTATAGTTACCTATAGAAAAAGAATAGAAAACAAAAATCGACTTGTCAAATAAATTTTCGAAAGACTTTATAGTTTGCAAAGCTTGCCCAAAAGAAAGAAAGATCAGTTGAATTTTTCGTTATAGGCATGGAATAATAAAGCGAACTTTTTCAATGGCTAAATGTGTAACAGAAGAAATCATTATTACTGATGATGGTTAAACATGATGTGATTTCAAGGACTGTGGGCACTAACACTACAATAAATGTTGTAGGTATACCGAGTTTTTGTCTGTAGCAATATTTTTAACACGAAATGAATTGGAACTGACGGGTCGATCCGCAAGATCACCTGGTTGTGTTCCACATACGATGATGTGAATGCGCTCTAAGAAATGCAAGACAGTACATATAGCTACCGAAATTAGTTTCGCAATACATACCTAATATTAAGTTCTTATAATTCCGTCATTAAAGTCACAATGAACCGATTTTATTCCGATATACTTTAAATATTCTGTATAAAAAATACAATATATTAGATACATTTAAAAAGTTCTTATTTTGATTAAAAACTCAAAAAACCCGACGTTCAATTGTATTTCAGATTTTACCATTGTAATCAGCGAAAAAAATGCAACCAGATTGCTCATTTCAATCGACGATATAGCTTCAAAAATAAAAGAGTTACAACTTAATTCAAATCACCCTGTATATGCACACTTAATACGTGTTTATTATTAGACACCTGCTGGATATCTATGTTTATTGAGCGAGGATTACGCGGTTAAAATATGATAAACACGAAGTATTGCATGTATAAAGCAATACACTCTCGAGAGATAAATTGGTAACATCAACGCTAGGTCAGGAACTTAACTTCCAATAAATAACGTATAGGCAGATTCGTAAGACGTGACCGTCGTTTCGCGCTGAGCATTTAAATAATTTAAAAAATGTGTGCAATTGTGTCTTGTAATAATATCATGCGCCGCTATTAAAAACAAGTGTACGAAATTGTTATTGTTCGTGGATTTCTATTTAGGTATATTTTCACTAGGTATATAATAATAACCGCACATTAACTTGAAGAATGCGAAACATTTCGACAATTTTCTCACAGAATTACTTAACGTGTTAAAATGTTTTCGAAAGAATTTTAAATTTTATTTTCACATTAATAGGTTTCATCAAATTTCAATTATACCTACAGGGTGCCCGGTTTTCGTGAGGACAACATGGGTAACTTTTTTATTTGTAGACATAGAGAGACGCAAAAAGGTGTAGATTCACAAGCTCGCTACGAATCCATTTTTAAATTTTACTTGTCATGCTTTATTTGTTTATAATATTGAAGAAAAACTGATATCTTCCAATTCCGTAACTTTTTTGTTACTTGGGATATTAAGATGCGGTTTGAAGCAATTCAAATTGTAATCTAAATACTTTTATTGACGCTTAATAAAATAAATTTGCTTTGCACAAATTTTTAGTAACCTCACCTAACCTCAAAATTTTAAATTGAAACCGTACCATTTTTGTGGCGCTTTTAAAAGAAGATTTTTTTCTGAATACAATCATGGAACTTTTGTCGAAATTTGGAAATTTTGTTTATCGCGTTATCTGTGAAAACAACACGGTTGTCATGATACGAACCTGTCAGAAGTGTCAATGTTATTACTTTACCATTTATAACGGATAATTTTGAAAAATACGAAAATGGATTCTTATAGTGAACTGTTGAATCTACACCTTTTTGCTAATTTAACCGTCTCTCTATGTCTCTATGTTCCTAGGAAATCCGGGCACCCTGTACCTATATGTATGCCTATGTATATCTATAGGTTAAAAATTTACGTAAAGGATAAACATGTGTATTATCTCTGAGCGTATCCTACAGCATCCGATTATGACCAAAAACATTTTGTACAACGTAAGAATAAAATTAATCAATTAAGGCATTTTATGCAACAATTATTATTAATCCATCCATGAAACGATACTATCTTATACAATTCTAAATATTAACACAAGATATTAACGGCGACGCTTCGAGATAAATTCTTCCGTAACCATATAGGTATATAAAGTTAATTACGTGAGATATGTTGACATTTCTTCATCTTAATAATTCTTTTTACGATGAAGGCGTGGATCGTTTTAATATATTGAATCAATAATAGAATGCCTACGGGAAGGAAAGAAAGACTTATACCTAATACGCAATTGATACTTATATTTGCCGATTTAAAAATAGCTGATGGGTACCTATGATTATTCCTTGTAAAATTTATTTAAACAATTTCCGAGAAGTTGCGCTATTAGCGCGAACAATAGCGTGTTTGTCTTATACCAACATCCACGGTAGTTGACAATAGTGATTTCGAATCGATGCCGATGCTTGAAAATTGCGTACCTATGTTTCCAGCACGTGTTTAAACCTTAGAATTCGTTGAATTGTATATGTGTGTACTTAAGTAAATTTACTGTTTTCTTGTATTAGATGGGTTTGCATGGCGTGCATCGTAATTTGTGTGTAATCATGAAAAAATATCGTAATTGTTATTTGATGTAACTGTTATGTATCTAGGTTTGCACTGACGTATACCTATTGTATTGTGTTTCGTTTTTTTTTCTCTCTCGCAAATATTGCAATATTTACGACTTGTATTGTTATCTACATAATTTTTAATTAGTAGACACAGCTTTTTTTGACGATGCGGTTCTTTTATTTACTGACGAAACATTAAACTTAGTAACCAAATATTAAAAACTAAATATTAATAAAACTTTAAAATTAAATTGTTAGTTGTAAAATAGCAATACATAAATGGTTACCTATATAGGCAATTGTCGATGATATCTGATGACTTTGTATCTACTTTTCTATACCTACCTATATTATTAATGAATTAGCTCTCTTAAAATAATGTTATCTTGTTAGTAATAAGCTTCTTTTTTGTACTTGTACTTAAGTTTTCCTTAGCTGTTCTGTTTGTTGATAATACTCATGCGCCAATATTTTTAGAAATCTCTAATTATATTTCCACCTCTTCCGTGGATATACTGGCAATCGCTGAGACGTGTTTGATGACACCATTTGTATCTATCATCTAATGCCTTTTCATTGACGGTTACATGTTGTTTTGTGAAGATCGTACCGCTGAGACAGAGGCGGTGGAGTGTGTTTCTATATATACGAACATCTCTTAACACAAAACTTAGCATATCATCGCAGAGACAATAGAGCAATTATGGGTAACTATTAAACTGGCATTATTTTCGGCTTCTCTTGGTGTCTTTTATCGACCACCGGATGTTAATAGTGGGAATTTTATTGACCATTTAGAGGAATCGTTGTCTTTGCACTACACTATGTCTATAATTAATTATGTATAGTTTGTATGGGGGATATCAACATAAACATGCTGGATATAGATGGTTCTTCTACGTTGATGCGCTTTAAAGACATGTATAATTTCATATATATTATAATCAGATTATTAATGAATCTACTTGTGGTGTATCTTTATTAAACGTCATACACTTGTTTCTGGTTCGAATATAGTTCATGAAGCGTGACTGTCTTTCAAACATCTGATCATGCTCTAATATACAGCTTCTTAAGTCTGCAACTAAACCAATTTACAAAACGATTTTAGTCGATTTAAACTCTTGGATTTTCGAAAATCCCTTTCATAAAATATTATTTTGAGAAAATTATTTGAATGTTCTATCGCAGCTATCATTTTTGTGCCGAGTCCAAACATTGCAAACGTGCAAATTGGGTGAGTCACAAAAAGCTTACTATTCTGCATGATGTCTATTATTTTTTCTTCAAACGATTTTTGCCGTTCTCATATAAGCTGCATATACATATATGCAAAACAGGTTTTATGTAGGTATCTGTCGAAAAACTCAAAGTCGAAGTACACTACCGCTCATAATTATTTAGGCACCCATGTTTTCTAGAATTATTTATATAATATTCTGTTTTTAAAAACCATTCTTGCACAAATAGATACTTATCTGAAATACAATCATAATACATAAAAATCTCGTCGATAAAACTATTTAAAGTATTCTATTACCTGAAAGGGGATTATTATCATAAAACCGTCGCGTCGTTACAACGCAAGTACAATAAAAACGCTTGGGGATTCCAGGAAGGATTTATCCCTTTATATTTTGTGGAATGAATTTATACTACTCTTGTGAAAGTCTTAGGGTAAAATTACGAAACTACCATCAGTCGTATTCACCGAGTGGGCACTAGATATGAAAAGTTGAACCTATGACATATAGTTCGGGATGAAATTGACGGAGGGCGTCTCTAGTACAAATCAGCCAAACCCTGCCTTATCGACAGTCAGAATGTAAACATGTAAACCACGTGGGAAAAAATTTGCTCAATAATAGAACAGTTAGGTAACGGTGGTATAACCTCACAATCTTACATTCTTTACGGCAAATGTAAATTTAGATCAAGGACGAACATTTCTAAGTAGAAAAAAAAACCAGCGACTTATGTTGTACTACTGACTATAACAGTTTTGAAAGAGACAAAACGCACGTGTTTGGAGTTTCATGTGAATGGTCGTATCGGCTATCGTACGGCTCTCCGTCTTATAATGCGTGCGCTAAGCTAATAGTGAAAGAGGAATTCGAAATTACACGTCAACGCACCTATAATAATGGCTTCGAGTGTGTTGTTCGTTTTATTTTTAAAGGTTATAATTATCGTTCCTGTTGGTTAAATATCAATTGATCGATCTTATTTCATCGGTTTTCACGTCATACGGCAGGTGTATTTCTACAATACATTCGATATATAGATATATCTGTCTGTATCGAAATTGTTTAGGTGCTACAAGAAGCGTAACAAACTGTTCCGGTTTCAGCAAATAACCAATAACATATCTTATATCGTCATCGACGAGGGCGAGTTCAAATATTATTATCCCGGACATAGAAACGATTTAGGAAGGTGGAATTTTTATTTTTCAACATAATCCCAGCCCTCAGGTAAAAATGTTTTGTCTCGGATTGCAAACCACTAGTTCACTTCTATCATCAGTGACTCCCAGTATTGTTGCGCAAGTGAATCCCATGTGAATGAATGGAAGTCAAGTCAGGGGGCCAATTTCGACGGCTGTATAATGAATTGCTCCTGTGGGCAGGAAAAATTGTCGCACTCTGACCAGTCTGAAGTCCATCAGTTATGGTTGGATCACTGACGTGGTAAAACTTCGCCATTTTAAAAAACTGTGACCATGATCGCAGATGCTGTTGTACGAAACTTTCGAGGGGGTGGTGAACTCTTGTGATGTCTCCATTCCATGCTCTACCTTTTGGATTCAGGATCATAATGATGAATCCAACTTTCATGCACATCACATAACGAATCGTGCTAGGAAGTGTTCAACCCATCATGTAGCCACCTTTTCGAGAACGAATTCTTTATCTAAAATGGTTTCTACACTATCTATTGAAAATTAACATCAAAGTTAACAATCGACTCGATAACTTAATAATGCAGGATCATAAATATACACCACCTACAATTGATGTAATTTAATCGCAATTAATTTAAAATTAAATTACATTTAGTGGCAACTATGAAAATCAACGCCACATCTATCTATCTACGTCCATGTACAGATTTGTTTCTAAAAATTAATCGAGCTATATTACGTTTCTCTTTGGAAACCTGTGTAACTATGTATTTCTTAAGAAATATATGGTTACGAAAAGCACACGGAAGCAATCTTCGTTTTTATTATATGTCTCTTGATTAATATGGAAGGACTTTCTTTTATGTTAAGAAGGAACGAACAGTTTACTTTTACTGAAAAATATTCTCACGCCAAGATTTATTTCCATTTTTTTACTACGTGTCTTAATTGCCTATTTTATAACTCTGTTTATAGATGTATATTTAGAAAGAAATATATCAAACTTTTAATTTTTTATAGGGAACAAAAATCAATTTCTTCTTTCAACAAAATAAATATTTGCATTTATAATTCTGTACAGAATATTTCACGTTTTATTATTGTATTATTAATATACGGGTGTAACATATGTATATAGAGTGTAAAATATATTAGAAATAATTTTTCTTAAATGAAAATTTAAAATCATCGAAACAATGGATATTTATCGAAACTAAGCATCATGGCTACAATTGTCACATACCAGTGGCTTTTATATTGTATTGAGACTCTTTAGACAAAAATTTTTGGAGTTCGTAAAACAACTACTCTAGTTTTTCATTCACCTTCGAATATGTAAAATAAAAATAAAACTACATATAACGAATCAAATGAACATGTTAAAGCATAATTTTAAAATAACAATTATAATTTTTTGCAATGCCCTAATTCAATCCTTATCTAACTAACTAAAAATTTTATAATCTATTTATAAAATATATAAAATCAATGTCCTATTTCTTTTAGTGCTCTTAATATCTCCTCTTCCTACGTCCTACTTTCCTTTCAAAAAATGTTTCCTATTCTTCTCTTTAAAATATCTCCTCTTGTTCTCTTTGTATTTGTTTTTAAACCAATTTATTTGTACCTACTTGTCTTTAACTTATCCACAGTTTAGGCTATATTTCAGTTAATAGGTACTTACCTATTTATTAAAGAAAGTAAGTAGTAAGGCTAAGTCACCATCAGCGCAGTCACTCGACGTAGACACTCTGTATAAGCTGTATTTTGACAGCTAAAACCTGTCAAACTGTCATAATTATGACAATTTGGTGATTTTACATAGATTTTAGCTTATACAGGGTGTCCACGTCGAGTGACTGCGCTGATGGTGACTTAGCCTTACTGCTAAAGTATACATTAAAAATATTTTGACATCTGCTTTATTTTTACTTGTCTCTTTCAAAATTTCATTTCATCCAATGGTTTTTATTAGATTTTCAAAAAAAAATGTAATGCCAATTTTGACATGTATTACATGACATAGATTATTTTCTAATTTATTTTTTAATTTAAATATGTCTAAGATTTAAATAAATAAATAAATCAATTAAATTGGAAATCTATTTAAATATTCCAAACATCAATACCTACACAGTTCGAAAACAGAGCCGTGTAAACTGTCTAGTGTTACTGGTAAATATTTTAGAGTAAAAAATGTAGAGTATATACCTATTTTAAATTGCCTCTAATAGTAATTTTACACTAAATCGAGCAGTAAAGGATAGCAAGCATGCATCTAAGCAAAGACGGTAGACGATAGTGTAAAATTTCCTATCAAAACAGTGTTAACTTCAATGTTATATTATTTATATCTGTAATAATTGGTGTTTGTAGAGGTAGTTTGGCATCTCTCCTACGGCCGGCAGGATGTGAGGAACTCGACGAGGCCGTTACCATTCTACGCGGAAATAATAATTTTTGTAATCGGTATAGGTTAGGTTTCGTTATAGATTATGTATATACATTAAATCGCTATGTAAAACTATCGGAATTCGTAGGTCCGTGGTAATGTCATCGCTTTGTCATGCGGAGGTACGGGGTTCGATCCCGCTTCGAGGCACAATTTTTTTTTCCACAAAAACATTTTTATGATTATTTTTAAATGGCAATGAAGGTGGTGCTGGTCAATGGAGGTGGTCCAAACTGAAAGAATTTGGATGGATCGGCTAGAAATATATCTGTAACGTGTAAAAGTAGAGTAACTATGTTTGCACTACGTAGAGAGATGTTTACTCTAAAATTTACTCGTGCACTCCGTGTTAATATTTTACTCTAAAAAGAGTGGACCTATATAAACACCGGCTAGTGTTAATTATTTACACTAAATTTCTAACTGTGTACAGAATATGAGGAAAATACAACACAACATCATAACAATATATATACGCAGATAAAACCTACGAATTTAGAGGCAAAAAATGTTTTGGATGGATGCTATCAAAAGAAAAAACAGAAAAAAGAGAGTTGCACAAACCAAGACGATTAAAAAATACTCCACTACGACTGCCAGATATTATCAGGATTTATTGGCAAACGCTCAATCCATCCCTCTCTAGATTTTAACGAAATAAAACTTTTTAACATTTTTTTCCACCACTGCCAACCTTAATTTTGCGGTGATTAAGAAATAATTTCGAACCTAAAATAAGAGTGTTATTATATTATTAAAATCCTTGAGATTCAAGAGGCAGATCACAATGTGGTAATTTCCAGTAGATCCTATATCAATATGTTTCTAATTTTGTGCGCCTAAGTGTCAATTAGATACCTATAGTTACCTATAGAAAAAGAATAGAAAACAAAAATCGACTTGTCAAATAAATTTTCGAAAGACTTTATAGTTTGAAAGCTTGCCCAAAAGAAAGAAAGATCAGTTGAATTTTTCGTTATAGGCATGGAATAATAAAGCGAACTTTTTCAATGGCTAAATGTGTAACAGAAGAAATCATTATTATCTACTGATGGTTAAGCTTGTAAACAGACGAACTACTCGCAATTATCAAGGAACTAATCGCATCTTCTGAACAATATTTTTAATGATGTGATTTCAAGGACTGTGGGCACTAACACAACAATAAATGTTGTAGGTATAGGTACCGAGTTTTTGTCTGTAGCAATATTTTTAACACGAAATGAATTGGAACTGACGGGTCGATCCGCAAGATCACCTGGTTGTGTTCCACATACGATGATGTGAATGCGCTCTAAGAAATGCAAGACAGTACATATAGCTACCGAAATTAGTTTCGCAATACATACCTAATATTAAGTTCTTATAATTCCGTCATTAAAGTCACAATGAACCGATTTTATTCCTATATACTTTAAATATTCTGTACAAAAAATACAATATATCTATTAGATACATTTAAAAAATTCTTATTTTGATTAAAAACTCAAAAAACCCGACGTTCAATTGTATTTCAGATTTTACCATTGTAATCAGCGAAAAAAATGCTACCAGATTGCTCATTTCAATCGACGATATAGCTTCAAAAATAAAAGAGTTACAACTTAATTCAAATCACCCTGTATATGCACATTTAATACGTGTTTATTATTAGACACCTGCTGGATATCTATGTTTATTGAGCGAGGATTACGCGGTTAAAATATGATAAACACGAAGTATTGCATGTATAAAGCAATACACTCTCGAGAGATAAATTGGTAACATCAACGCTAGGTCAGGAACTTAACTTCCAATAAATAACGTATAGGCAGATTCGTAAGACGTGACCGTCGTTTCGCGCTGAGCATTTAAATAATTTTAAAAATGTGTGCAATTGTGTCTTGTAATAATATCATGCGCCGCTATTAAAAACAAGTGTACGAAATTGTTATTGTTCGTGGATTTCTATTTAGGTATATTTATTTTCACTAATAATAACTTGAAGAATGCGAAACATTTCGACAATTTTCTCACAGAATTACTTAACGTGTTAAAATGTTTTCGAAAGAATTTTAAATTTTATTTTCACATTAATAGGTTTCATTAAATTTCAATTATACCTACAGGTGCCGGTTTTCGTGAGGACAACACGGGTAACTTTATTATTTGTAGACATAGAGAGACGCGAAAAGGTGTAGATTCAAAAGCTCGCTACGAATCCATTTTTAAATTTTATACTTGTCATGCTTCATTTGTTTAATATTGAAGAAAAACTGAAATCTTCTAATTTCTTTTATTTGCCGTAACTTTTTTGTTACTTGAGATATTAAGATGCGGTTTGAAGCAATTCAAATTGTAATCTAAATACTTTTATTGACGCTTAATAAAACAATTTATTTTGCGCAAATTTTTAGTAACCTCACCTAACCTCAAAATTTTAAATTGAAACCGTGCCATTTTTGTGGCGCTTTTAAAAGATTTTTTTCTGAATACAATCATGGAAATTTTGTCGAAATTTGGAAATTTTGTTTATCGCGTTATCTGTGAAAACAACACGGTTGTCATGATACGAACCTGTCAGAAGTGTCAATGTTATTACTTTACCATTTATAACGGATAATTTTGAAAAATACGAAAATGGATTCTTAGTGAACTTTTGAATCTACACCTTTTTGCTAATTTAACCGTCTCTCTATGTCTTCAAATAAAAAAGTTGCTCATGTTGTTCCTAGGAAATCCGGGCACCCTGTACCTATATGTATGCCTATGTATATCTATAGGTTAAAAATTTACGTAAAGGATAAACATGTGTATTATCTCTGAGCGTATCCTACAGCATCCGATTATGACCAAAAACATTTTGTACAACGTAAGAATAAAATTAATCAATTAAGGCATTTTATGCAACAATTATTATTAATCCATCCATGAAACGATACTATCTTATACAATTCTAAATATTAACACAAGATATTAACGGCGACGCTTCGAGATAAATTCTTCCGTAATCGTAGGTAGGTATATAAAGTTAATTACGTGAGATATGTTGACATTTCTTCATCTCAATAATTCTTTTTACGATGAAGGCGTGGATCGTTTTAATATATTGAATCAATAATAGAATGCCTACGGGAAGGAAAGAAAGACTTATACCTAATACGCAATTGATACTTATATTTGCCGATTTAAAAATAGCTGATGGGTACCTATGATTATTCCTTGTAAAATTTATTTAAACAATTTCCGAGAAGTTGCGCTATTAGCGCGAACAATAGCGTGTTTGTCTTATACCAACATCCACGGTAGTTGACAATAGTGATTTCGAATCGATGCCGATGCTTGAAAATTGCGTACCTATGTTTCCACGTGTTTAAACCTTAGAATTCGTTGAATTGTATATGTGTGTACTTAAGTAAATTTACTGTTTTCTTGTATTAGATGGGTTTGCATGGCGTGCATCGTAATTTGTGTGTAATCATGAAAAAATATCGTAATTGTTATTTGATGTAACTGTTATGTATCTAGGTTTGCACTGACGTATACCTATTGTATTGTGTTTCGTTTTTTTTTCTCTCTCGCAAATATTGCAATATTTACGACTTGTATTGTTATCTACATAATTTTTAATTAGTAGACACAGCTTTTTTTGACGATGCGGTTCTTTTATTTACTAACGAAACATTAAACTTAGTAACCAAATATTAAAAACTAAATATTAATAAAACTTTAAAATTAAATTGTTAGTTTTAAAATAGCAATACATAAATGGTTATATAGGCAATTGTCGATGATATCTGATGACTTTGTATCTACTTTTCTATACCTACCTATTATTAATTAATTAGCTCTCTTAAAATAATGTTATCTTGTTAGTAATAAGCTTCTTTTTTGTTCTTGTACTTAAGTTTTCCTTAGCTGTTCTGTTTGTTGATAATACCTAGGTACTCATGCGCCAATATTTTTAGAAATCTCTAATTATATTTCCACCTCTTCCGTGGATATACTGGCAATCGCTGAGACGTGTTTGATGACACCATTTGTATCTATCATCTAATGCCTTTTCATTGACGGTTACATGTTGTTTTGTGAAGATCGTACCGCTGACACAGAGGCGGTGGAGTGTGTTTCTATATATACGAACATCTCTTAACACAAAACTTAGCATATCATCGCAGAGACAATAGAGCAATTATGGGTAACTATTAAACTGGCATTATTTTCGGCTTCTCTTGGTGTCTTTTATCGACCACCGGATGTTAATTGTGGGAATTTTATTGACCATTTAGAGGAATCGTTGTCTTTGCACTACACTATGTCTATAATTATGTATAGTTTGTATGGGGGATATCAACATAAACATGCTGGATATAGATGGTTCTTCTACGTAGATGCGCTTTAAAGACATGTATAATTTCATATATATTATAATCAGATTATTAATGAATCTACTTGTGGTGTATCTTTATTAAACGTCATACACTTGTTTCTGGTTCGAATATAGTTCATGAAGCGTGACTGTCTTTCAAACATCTGATCATGCTCTAATATACAGCTTCTTAAGTCTGCAACTAAACCAATTTACAAAACGATTTTAGTCGATTTAAACTCTTGGATTTTCGAAAATCCCTTTCATAAAATATTATTTTGAGAAAATTATTTGAATGTTCTATCGCAGCTATCATTTTTGTGCCGAGTCCAAACATTGCAAACGTGCAAATTGGGTGAGTCACAAAAAGCTTACTATTCTGCATGATGTCTATTATTTTTTCTTCAAACGATTTTTGCCGTTCTCATATAAGCTGCATATACATATATGCAAAACAGGTTTTATGTAGGTATCTGTCGAAAAACTCAAAGTCGAAGTACACTACCGCTCATAATTATTTAGGCACCCATGTTTTCTAGAATTATTTATATAATATTCTGTTTTTAAAAACCATTCTTGCACAAATAGATACTTATCTGAAATACAATCATAATACATAAAAATCTCGTCGATAAAACTATTTAAAGTATTCTATTACCTGAAAAGGGATTATTATCATAAAACCGTCGTTACAACGCAAGTACAATAAAAACGCTTGGGGATTCCAGGAAGGATTTATCCCTTTATATTTTGTGGAATGAATTTATACTACTCTTGTGAAAGTCTTAGGGTAAAATTACGAAACTACCATCAGTCGTATTCACCGAGTGGGCACTAGATATGAAAAGTTGAACCTATGACATATAGTTCGGGATGAAATTGACGGAGGGCGTCTCTAGTACAAATCAGCCAAACCCTGCCTTATCGACAGTCAGAATGTAAACATGTAAACCACGTGGGAAAAAAATTGCTTTTCTGCATATTGCGAGGGTTATGTTTACGAGTTTTAGCAAATTAATTTTGTGCTTTATTATAAAAACCTAACGTTTTTATTTTTAGTTCAGTGGTGTTAATATAATATTTTATTTTAGGTGTGTGGTGTAGTATTAGTGTTCATATATATATATATCTTTTATGTGTAGTTTTAAACTTGACAGTGTGTATATTAGGTTAAGTCTATAGTTTCCCGGTTTTCAATGGTAAAGACTCGGGCAACACATCAGACGAATTTTGGCAAAAATAGAATAGAAGAAATAACTATTTAAAATCTAGAAAGAAATAATATTAAACCTTGTTTTTTAATGTTGTTAATTTTGTTTATTCTATTAAATTTTTAAATTAAATAAAAACAATGTTAGTTAACTGTAGCCTTTTTAAAAGAATTTGTTTTAAAATATTTTACCTTTAAAATTTTATAATAGGCAGTTGGAATTGAGAAAGCGCGTAACTTAATAACTGCTACTTTTGCGAAGACGAGATGAACTCTTTTGCTCTTCCGCAAAAGCAGCAGTTCTAAAATTACGCGCCCCGCATGTTTTTCGCTCCGAACTACGTGGTCTAAAATGAGCCCACATTTTTATCGTTGAGTTTCCTATCTCCTTTAGTATGATTTGTGGTCGTATTTTAATATTCATCGTGATAAGATTAAGTGTGAAATACCGTGTGACGGTTGTTGAAAATGCCGAAGACAAAAGAACTAAATATTGAAACACGCGCGCTTTTAATCGCCTACCCATAAGAGTGGCGAAAGGCGAAAAAGACAACAGTTTACAACGTCAAAAAAATTCGGGTGGTAGGATCGAAAAAGACAACAGTTGCGGAGGATCGTAAAATTATAGTCACCAGCAAAAGAAACAGGCAAGCGTAGCGACCGTTAAACGTTGTCTACAATGAGCCGGTGTTCATGGGCGAATTGCTATGAAAAAGCCGTTGCCACGAAAAATAAATAAACGAAAGCGGCTCGTGGGCGTGTGAACATCGAAATTGCACTGTGGAAGATTGGAGCAAGGTCCTATGGACCGATGAGTTCAAATTCGAAATTTTCGGATCTCGAAGGCGTACATTTATTATTGTATCGTCCCCACCGTGAAGCATGGGGATGGATCCGTCATGATTTGGGGCTGCTTTGGCGGAACAACTATTGGCGACATCTTCAAAATTGAGGGTACGTTAAAAAAAGAAGGCTACCGAAACATCTTGCAGCAATATGCAATACCTTCAGGAACACGAATTTTGGGTCAGAATTTTGTCTTCCAGCAGGATAATCACCCAAAACACGCGTCCAAACTATGTATGGACTATTTGCAACATTTGGAGTCAGAAGGAGTTTTAACAATTATGGAATGGCCACCCCAGAGCCCTGACTTAAACTCAATTGAATTGCTGTGGAATGAATTCGACCGGCGTACGTCAATCAGCCCCAAAGTTTGCTGGTGATATGTGGAAAGCATTACAATCAGCCTGGATGAAAATAACTCCAGACACGCTCGCAAAATTGATTGCAAGAATGCCGCGTTTCTGCGCTGCAGTGATCAATCGGACGGTGGCCACGTCGATGAATCGAAAATTTAAACTTTCTGAGTGTTTTTCGTTCTTTTTGTTACGTGTATTGCATAAGAATATGTGTAAGTACAAAATAAATACATCTACGTACATTTTTGTCTCATTTTTCTATAACTTATACCACAAACTTAGAGTGCCTAAATAATTATGAGCGGTAGTGTACCTATACTTTTCAAACTTTTATTTCTTTATAATAATATTAAAAATATATCAGATTTCGCATCGAAGATATTAATCGAAAAGAAATCGATGGTGATGAAAACGAAAGAACTAAAATATAAGCAGTTCAGTGACATATAACCTAAAAGATATTGCACTAAAATATGTTAATTTTTAACATTTATCCGATTATACAAATATAGCATCCTCATCGACAAGATGTTTTATTAAATCGTATAAATTCAGAACCATTTGGCCACATTCCGATTATCAATAAATCGTTCGTATCTACGTGATTAAAAATTCAAATTGAGACGTTAATTAAGACGACAAATCAGAATTTTAATTGGAAAAGCGATGCATAAGAATTTACCTCTAGATATAGTGCGTTCTACATTTTAAAAGTTTGTCAACGCTGTGATGATTAACGGTAAAATTCATCGATTAACGAATAAAAGCAACCGCGTGAACGATATGTATGAGAATTTAAAATTGCAATCCTCATCATCAGAACATATTCGTATATATTGAAAGCACGCGAAGAAGGATCGTTGTTTCAATTTAGGACGAGATACCGTTAGCTGTTCATCAGCGTAGGTAATCAAAGTGCCTTATACACACATTAGTATATCTACACGTATATATAACTTTGGTAATAATGCATCCATATATGTATGTACATATGTTTAGGAAAAAAAAAGAGAAAAAATTGCAGCCGTTAATTTCGCGTTAGCAGGAAGTTGAAATTTCGTAATTGTCTTATTTAAGACGTATTTGAAGCAAGACAGAAGCATAAAACGTGTTAAACCGTTTTTAATTTTAACGACGCTTAAAAACCGCTTACTTACTCAGTGTATAGATATGAATATAGATGCAAATACATTAAATAGAATCTTGATACAATTACATATATATACGATAATAACTGACGCGCGACAGATGCCGCCAGGACCAACCAGCTCAGCCGGAGAATGCTCAACATAATACACTTTATCCGTTGATACGCGACGTCGTTTTTTCTCACCTGTTATATTACGATACGGACGCGCGGAGAGCAAGAGATAGTATGTAGTCGAAGTAAGTAACTGTTACGAACGAAACCTAGATTGTGTGTGTGTGTGCAGCTAGGACATTCGATGTCATTTAACTTCGTCCATCTCTGTCGCACTTGGACGCGATTACGTAAGGTTCCGTTGAATTTCAGTCGATATAACGAGTTTTTAATGCGTTTTCACCAACAGGTTTCCGACGGAGCGGCCCCGCTCGTATCGTTTTTCGTTCCTCGCTAACTTTAATAATACGAAAAAAAAAATCAACACACATCAAACGTACATACCTATACATAGATAGATAGATCTCAATTCACCCCCGTGCACGTTGTATAATTGTATTGCTGCAATTGTATCTCAACAATATTTATTATCAGTATCTACATACATACATGCATAACATGTACTACGAGTTTATTCGAACGTGAACGTGAGGTTCAACAAACTCGGTATTCTCTTTAGCGTTTCTTTTTCGATACTTTTCGTAAGTTGTCACCATCTGGAAACGAGAGACAGTTAACAGTCCCGAGAGTAAGAAATTTCCAGAGAGTCGCTGACTAAAATATACATCAATGATGAGAAATACTAAAATGTCTGTTGCTTTCTCTATAATACGAAATTAACAATAATCTCCTATCATGACGAGGGGGCTGGGATTACCCTGATATCGTTTGTTCGTTTCCGCAATATTTCGATGGAATCTTTCCTTTTCTTCATCATCATTATGCAAAAGTGATATTGCAACAGCCTATTAGTCACATCTTGAACGCGTTGACGCTTCAATTCAAATTAATCCGAAAGAAGTTTTTCAGGCACAATTTGCATTCCAAATAGGTACTTTATTTCACAATGATATCTGTCTTGGCTGCGCTCTTCGGTTCTCGGATTTTCTGCCGTGTAGAAAAGTTGCGGTACTTGACGTTTCGATCATCTTGTTCACATCACTTCTGAAGAAGATCACGACAAGTTGATCGAAACGTCAAGTACCACAACCTTTCTACACGGCAGAGATGCCTGACTGTCTTGACTCCCTTCAACATATAGTAGATTCATTTGCCAATAAATTTTCTTCAGTTCATATATATAACTAGTACTGATTCTTCTCAAACTCGCGAATCATCCAATCATATTCCTTTTACACTACTTCCTGTATTGGAAGATGAGGTAGTCAACATTTATGCAACAAGTTTCTGCAGACAAAAATTGCTGGTGATGATGGAATCCCTAGCTTTCTTTTACATGTCGTACGATTCGCATTGGCTAAACGCTTAATGTTAATTATGAATGAACTTTGGAAGCGTACTAGAATTAGTTCTGTTTTCAAAAAAAACATGGCAAAACTCAAGTTAATAACTACAGGCCTATTTCAATTCTTTTCAATTTTGTTAAAGTTTTTGAAAGTGTAATCTACTGCTGCTTGTATAATACCACCAAATGTTACATTGCACCTTACCAGCATGGTTTTGTACGAGGGAGATTAACTGTTACGAACTTGATATCTACAACTCAGTTTATCATCGAGCGAATTAATGCACAGTGCCGGGTAGAGTGCAGTTAGTAGTGCATTTGACATTATAGATTATGGAATTTTACTTAAAAAATTGAGCTCATCGTTGTTACTACTTTTGAAGTTCTACTTGACTGATAGAATACATTATTTTTTTTACAACGGATACAAATCGTCCGAGTTTATTCCGTCATCAGGCGTTCCTCAAGGTTCACACTTGGAGCCACTTCTATTTGTTCTCTTTATCAATGACTTATTTACTTGTTTGTCTTGTCATGTCCACGCATACGAAGATGATATTAAAATCTATCTACCAATTGAATCTTGGAATTATGTCATGTACTGCTTCTATAGAATAACTTAAATATAATTGGCCAATTGTGTGTTGACTTTAAACTAAAGCTGAATATCAACAAATTTTGTGTTGTTTCATATACAGAGAAAATTAACTATTAAATTTATTTTTGAAAAAGCTTATTCCTTAGCGAGCTTTTGCATCAGACAGTTTTGGAAGCTTTCTCCTTTAAGTATTTGAAACAGTTACAATTTTTTTTTATATTGAAATTTGACGTTAATCGCTATATCAATACCGTTCTTAATACCGATACTCTCAAATTTGTTCACAACACAGTTATATTTATTTCATGTAAAGACAATTTAATGCAAAAGATGAAAAGTTAGCGCTAGCTATGTATATACTTGTTAAACATTATAAAAGTGTGTAATATATATTGAATAATATTTGCTAAATGAATCAAAATGTTTGTCCTTCACGCTTGGTTGTATACTTATTTAAATACTGTATACGAAATATGCTTACAATTAGTAAAAGTGGATTTATTTTCATTCATCTCTGATATAGTATGTTCTATATTTTTAGAAATAAGCATCGATATCGTTAATCCATAGCAGAGGATTTGTTTCGATAAGGAACACACAAAAAAACTATAATAAATAGGTGATTCTGAACCTTTTGGTACATCTATAATTTGGTACTATTGTATAACTTTTTGTTTTGTTTTGAATTTACCAATAAACTGCTATTATTATTAAATGTCATTCAAATTAGACTCACGTCTTGCCTTGAAACATCTTCTGTCTATCACTCTATTAATTTAATTTTGTACACACTTATTTAGTTGTCTTCATAAAAACTAGAATTTATGTCATTTCAATTACAATTTCAAATACAAACAAGCTCCTATAGAATTAATACGTTGTGATGGTAACTATGAATTCCTTTGACGTAAAAAAAAATATTTGTTTTAACCAAGAACATCCTATCTGCAAACCCGATCCATTACAGTCATTACTAAGTATCTCTGTTAAATTCTGAAACTAATTCAAATTCTTCTTCCATAAAATCGAAAGAATCTAGAAGCGATTCATAGAAAAACATAAAAAATAAAAACTATAGTTTGAAAGTTAATAAAGCCTATCAAGCGCCCCAGAACCGTCTTTCAAGACATAAAATTAGAGTGCTTGAGCTGTTTTAGGTCCCATACAGTTATAGGAATTAGAACTTTGATGAGTTGTTGTTATCGATCTTTGTCATGGTACAGCATGCCCTTTTCTTTCTTCAATTTCCTTTACCCTCATCATGTCCTTTATTATTTTGTGTATGGTCTTCCATTTCTCCTGCGTAGATGGATTATATTATCCGGCGTAATTGGTATGTGAAGCGTACGAAACTCTACAGTCCGTGTCTAACAATATTCACTAAATATTTTGCTATGCGTTTTTCAAGAATTAAGTCCCAATTGGCAGAGTTTCCAGAGCATTTTTCACATCCAAAGTTATACATAGGGTTCCTACTGTCTTCCTATTGTGTCCTATTTTACCCTAAGCCGAATTGGGTTTCGGGGAAACCACAGTCATATAGCTTGCTGACAATGTTTGGCAAGCAGAGCGATCTATATGAGGGCGCATTTTCTGCACATTTTTCCCTTTTCGGGTAGTAGTACAACTTTAGCTATCTATCAGGCCCAAGTAGCATCAAAGTACCGGTAACCGAGATCGGAACTTCAGACAAGTCGCTATTACGTTAATATCACTAAAAAAACAACTTTCTAGTTTTTCCTACTTTTATTTAAACGTTTTTGGCAATTATGTAGTTATTATTACTACAATTTGGAACTTAATAGTTTCAATACTTCTAGGTAGCTTTTGAAGTTTCTGGAATGAGACTGTTACTATATAAAATAACTTTAAGGTGGCACAAACTTTAAAGTCATATTCGATAGTCTCTGTAACGTTGTTTTGTTACCAATATTTCACTTCAAAGTTTTTATTACTTTATGGTAGCGTTGAAAGTAACTACGACGTCGTTTCTACTTTTGAAATTCCTTCAAAGTTATGGAACTGTGTAGTAATATTTAAGGTGATATTAATTATCTCGCTACTCACAAAAACTACTTCACAGTAATTTTTACTTCCCACTCTGCCAATCCTACTTTCCAGTAATTTCTGCAAAATGCGCCATATTTACTGACAAAATGTAGGACGCCATTACATTAATTTCAATTTCCTTATTGTTAACAATTACAGTATCCTCAAAATATCATAAGAAAAAGAAAAATTAAAGCGAAACTGAATTCCTATAATTAGAAGAAAGGTTAGAAAAACATTTCAACACCTTTCACCAATTTCATGCATTTTTTTATTGTCTTTCCGAAAAAAAATAATTGTAAAACATATATTTCGAGATGGCGCGTTTAATTTTTCAATCTATCAACATCACATTTGACAGAATTTTTTTTAAGCGTTTTGAATTTCTTTGTATTCGAAATTGTAAATCAGCAAAGTTGTGCGTACCCCTACAAGCGATATATTTCCTGAAACCTACAAATATTATTTGCATTATGGGTGCCGCGGCTGAATAATGACGGGACATACTTAAAAGCTATTTTTAAATATGTGAGAGAAAGACAAGGCGAAAACGACAAGCGAAGAAACGAAACCTTATAAAGTAGCAATGACCACGCCGCTACGTCCCCGCCACTTAGTTGGAACGTAAGTGCGACGTAGCGGTATAAGTAGCGGGGTAGTAATTTTTACGTAGCTATCACCTTCAAAATGTTCCCCATTTTGGTCGTTGGCACGTAATGGAAACGTGGCAATAACGTTCCCGTCATTAGTAACCACAACTTTATAATTCCCAACAACAGTCGCTGGGACGCAGCAGCGACTAAAAATGCTGCTTGGGGGGACAAAATCACTTTTCTCTCATCGTCTACAACATTTGTATCTACTATGAAATGATGATGAGTAAATGAAATATTGAAACGACTTCTTAAGAAACTCATCGCAGTCTTTAGGTGTCGCTGAATGCATCAAATTTGTCTAAATAAATCCATACTTTGTGATATTTAAATAATAAGCAGGTGGAATTTTTAATATTTCATAACTTATAACATGATGATAACTGTAGATAGAGTTTTAATATCGTAACAAAGATTACTGCAAGGAGATACATATAGGTAGTGAAATTTTAGTTGTATAATAAAACTGTCTTAATCTACTCATAATATTACGCTGTTCGTTAGTAAATGATTTAAATCTTTTTAATTGACACGAGTATAATTTTTCGTTCTAATACACTACATCAATTCATTCTCTAACAAAAAACTAATCCTTTTAAAAGGGAGTGGTAAATTTAATTAACATTTCAAAAAGTATCAATAACATTTAAACAAATCACTTTCACATATTCATTTGTTGATTAATAATATATTTTTCCTTTTCCTCAAAACAAACTCACAGTTCAAGATAGATCATTATAACTTATATTTCATTTATCTAATGATGTCCAAGAATTTATAAGCAATTTATACCAATTAATTTCAACTCATACATCCGTTTATAAATATACAAGTTCTACTTGTATAATAATTGTTCGTAAATTAAAGTGCATAGTGCAAAGCATTTATTTTTGAACAAGTTTCGAATGTTAATCGTAAATAGACAAGTTGTTTTCTTCGAAGAATGACATAGCAGCTTATGTTAATTTCCATAATAATAACAGTTTACCCTTTATCCTAATTTCTCATTTACATTTCAGTAATCTATAATATATGTGTAGTCCCTTAATGGACTAGAATCATGTATCTCACATTGACTTGTTTCGAAAGCTCTCATATGGACTATGCAAGATAAAAAAGAATAATGGATTTATTACATAAACCGATGAGGAACGCTGTTTAAATGCAATAAAAATAAAAACTGGAAAGAATTATTCTTAATAATCTTCTTTAACGCGATATCTTTCGAATAGTTTCGAGAGAAATTTTAAAGTGCATCTTTAAGTGTTTAATCTGGATAATTTCTAAATAATTTTTCAATTTGTATCCGGCAGGTTGTGGGCATCCAGCAGTACCCAATCAGGCCGGTCGCCGCCGACGTCAACGAGAACATCCTATCCGAACAATTGACGTCCGAATCCGTACTAACCGACGAACTAATCAAATCGGCGGGACGCCTGCTCGAGAACGCCCTCGCCGAATTCGACGTCTACTGCAATAGTTTAAACATTGACCCGCACGATCCGTGCTTCCGATTAGTGACGGACGGACAACTACCGCTCAGGCAATGTCTGCATCCGGAAGCGTGCCGGAAGGACCTGGAATTACCCCATTATTACACCATGTTCCACGATCTAAGGAAAGAAGTGGCGAGGTATACAAGGAAGCTGGATAATGCACCACAGAGCGTATCGGATATGTTAAATTGTATCCTTTTTTAATTAGTAATTAATTAGAAGTTCATTTTTTTGCATGTTAGTGTATTATATATAACCTATGCATACAAGGGCATTCAAATGTATTGGAACAAGTGAATATTTTTAAAAAAATTATTATTGTTAATCTAGATATTGATTGTGTCATTGTGGAATTGTATTCAACTTAATCTTTTTTAAACGGGATACCTTGTATATTTTGTAATTTTTCTGTTTTTTATTTTATTTAATGAAAATCCATCAGTATGTTTATTTAAAATAAATTTTCACAAACAAGAAAGAAAAATTGTTATCATTGTTTTTCATGAAAGTTATTTGAAAAAAAATGATACAAGATTGAAATATCCTTTTATAAATATATATAATAAGAAGTGTTCTGATACATTCGAATAACACTGTATACGTATTATGGATTAAAATTAAATTTAATGTCAATTAGAAAACTGTAGCGTACGTCATCTGTTGGCGAACGTTATCACTCAATTGCAGTGCAACATAAATCCGATAGATGGCAACCTAATCATCATAGTCAGTCTTATCTGGAGTATTTGTAATTTTAAACTTTGTTTACTTGTTGCCATCGCTTGTAAAATGCGTTCTTCAACATGAACATTCCACATCTATCACAACAAAGAATTACTCACGCATAAGAATTTTACCAGCGTTTGTCGATTTGAAAATGAACGCGGACGTATTGCGGGCGATACTGCCGTCATTTTCAACAGGTGTTAGCCGTGACACGCTGATGAATGCATTGCCCTTAAATTTAAAAAATCGCGACGGAACGATATCGCGTCGCCTATGATTGGAAGCTATGTGGAATGCTGAAGGGCGCTGTTATGTAGTACCTAGTCGTAATATTTTCCTTAACTTACATTTTAAAATAGGTTTAGATCTTAAGGCGGAATCGGAGAACGAATTTTATAAGAAAGAAGCGAAAGATATGGTTAATATTGTACAAAAATTAATTAGAGAAGGTAAGCCGTTTTTGATCTTTTTTTTCTTATATAACCGTAGTTATGCATGCATTTGAAACATAGAAAAAAATTGCAACACAATTTCCTGTTAAGGTATAATCGATATCAGCACTTTTAGTTTTGTGCACTATACCATGAAGCGTTTGCTGTGTCCGCGTTTGTTTTCACTATTGTAATCTTCATATCTGTATGTTTCAGGTTATAGATTTGATATACCAGAAACAATTGCTCTGATATTGGAACCTGGAATATGGTAAGTCATATTTATTTATCTTTTTTATACATTTTGGATCAACTTCTTTCCCTCGGTGTCTTGTGTCTATATTGCACATTATTAAATCTCTATAAAAAATAATATGGCACACTAAATTAAATTATATTTTGTCTTAGAATGCTCGATCTATTTTCATTGCCTTTTTACTTTAATGTCGTCGATCGCATGATCGCCTATTACACGCATTTTATTGTCTGGTAGTTTTTATTTAATTCAAATATGTTAACAATTAAAGAGGGTAAGATCGAAAGGATCTAAATTGCAATCGTTATTGATAAAAAAAATCGAAAGGATTACTACAGCAACAATCACAATATAAAACTAATACAAAAGAAAACTTTAAATTCAGCACCGATGCGAAACAAAACGCCTTTTAAGAAATTTTGTATCGAAACAAAAAAAAATTACCATTGCCGTATATGGAAGGAATTTCACGCCACTCTCCACTGGCCACGCAATCTTAAGCTGATAATGTTTATGTTAAAGATTTTTGTTTGCGACTGCATTGGCAAGACGACTCCGAAAGACTCGGCCAGAAATGCGGTGACCCCATGCCGTTTATTAGCCCTTCAAAAGAGATCCGACCCCAAAGTACATCCCCCTCTCCCTATCTACTGTTGAACAGTCAGCAGGAGTTTCCTCCTCGCATGCATTTGTCTATTCAGTGCGTAGGGACTGGTTAAGATCCGTGGGAGTAATCTCAGCCTCTTTGCCTTACATAGTCGTTTCTTATTTGGATGAATCCCGTAAGTTTTACCGGCAAGTGCATTCCATTGGTAATAGGATCGAGTTCAGATCTGTCAAACGCTTTGATGCTGCCATAAGAGCTCCCACGCGATAGTTCTGGCTCTGTGACTGGTCGTTCGATCGCTGACACCTCTTGCTAACTTATCAGACATTTCGTTGCCTCTGATTCCAGAGTGGTTTGGCACCCATCTCAGAGCAGTGCTGTGATGTTCCTGCAGTTTTTCAGTTAAGTACCACCTCGGAATCAAACCTGACAATCTGTAATTCTCTAAGGATAGATTGGCTGTCAGATACCACACCCCCTATCTTTTCTATTGGTTCTTTGAGTTTTTTTTTTTTTGGCAAAAGTCACAGAAAGTCTGCTTATACAGGATAACAACTTGAACTACGAAAGCCTATTGATAGGAGAGGGTGGTGGGAGTTAGAATTGAATGTATCCATTTTAGTATTGTCAACAGTTTGTATGACAGGCATGTCAGTGGTGTATAACAGTAAAATCTGCACTAAAGTTGAAAAAGATATCTCGAAAAAGGCAGCGTTCGGTTATGGAAAAAATTCAGTTCAAGGATTCAGATTCAAACATAACGTAGACAGATAATTTGTTTCATTTATTTTTGATTTTGATATAACAATATGTTTAATGGATTCGAACTCAACTGATGATGTCTCAAGTGATATAATTTAATGATTAACTATTTTTTTAGGTGATAAAACTGATCATTTATTAAAATTTCTTTTCAAGATATATTACGTAGCTTTATATTGTTTTTTTCAATCAAAATTGTATATTGTGTATAAAATGATTTTAATTGGAATAGGTTGTGTCAAGAGCTTACAAATCAGATATTATTGTCCCTGACATAGAATGAAACGACTTGGATTGAGTGGAATATTTTATTCTTCAACATAGTCCTTTAAAATGTTGACACACTCGGTATAATAACGATGGTAAAGAGCTTTAACGTACGCAGAAAAAAATGTTTTGTCGTGGGCTGGAAAATTTTGAAGCCTGCATTATGAACTGCATTCATCGACAGACAGCACACACTGTGGGCAGGAGTTTTGTCCTGATGAAACACCATATCACATCCCCTCATTTTTTTTATTTGATGGATTGATGTAGTTCTGATCCATCCAATGATCTTCCTCGCAGATGCTGTTGTACGAAATTTTCGAGAGGGTGGCCTATTTGATTAATGACGATCATAACGACGAACTCAAGTTTTATCAATAGTAGCGAATGTTGTTAGGAAGTGTTCAAGATCTCCCGCTTAATGATGGCCAAATTCATCTCTGACGAAAGTGACCTGTCGAACACGCCTTTGTTCTGGCGTCATTTCTGGTACCCATCGTGCAGCCATATCTTGTTGAGACCTAATTGTTTATGTAAAAAAAACCACAAGTCTAAGCTATAACCGTGAGATATGGACCAGATAAATATTATATCCTTTGCAACAGTTTTCGACCGTCCAGCAGTGACATCTTGTTTCATAAGTCTCAGTCTCAATTCTCCACCACCTAATATGAAGCAGCAGTGATTTAAAATCAAAACAACAACAGTTTCTAGACAAATTTAGGAACATTGTTCGTAAAATAGTATTTTTTTTTCTACTTTAATATAGATTTTCAAAATTAGTCGAATGGAAATTAATTAATTCTTTGTTTTAGTGATGTCTTTTTTACCCTAATTATAAAGAATTAATCAGGACATTTCGCTTCGTTATATGTATAACTTTTCGATTTACCGCTCTGTATAATTCCATAACATTCAATATACACAACAACACATTATCTAGAAAATGCGCATGTTTACCACAAACTCTTAATTCTTTTATGTATTTCCGATAAGCACCGTATGGAGTGCAAATAGACATTTAGACTTTAGAAAATGTCTTGAGCGCAGCAATAATATTATTATATTATGTACTATGCATGTACGTCAATATAATTATAATAATAAAAGAGATGCCGATAAATTAAATAAAGTTTAATTTTAATTTGATGTGTGCACATTTTGCATTTAAGGAATCGCCACAATTTTGTATCGTTCTATGCATGCATGTGCGTATAAATAGTATGCCACCTAAACCATATCATACCGATAGCTAATCGGTATACCTACGTTAACATATGGGTATTTTTCGATTTTTTTTTACTACCTGTACACAATCGTGAAACTAGTACTACTCGACCAGCGCACACTGCAGTAAAGGTAAATAATATTTCTTCATATTTCTGGATGCGGTGCATTATTCTGTGTATATTTCAAGATAATACGTAATATGTACATACATCAGCTTCTGTGCGCGTAAGTAGATATAGCTTTTACACAGATTCAAGTGGTTTCAAAATCGTGAATCGTCAGCGATGATGATAAAGTAAAATCAAGTCGTCTCTTCGTGCAATAGAGTGAGTAGACAAATATTAAACACATTATCAATTTCTATCATTATCAACCGATTCCACAGCTAATACATGCACGATCCCCTCTCTTCCCTCTATATCGCCCGTACCCATCCGAGATAAAGATTTCTTCTGCTACGTCTTCTTTCGGAGAGTGTCTCTTCGGAGAGTTTTTGTTCGCGCGGAAAAAAGACCCGAATCGAAATCGGTGGTGGAAATTCGATTTAAAAATTTGATAAGGAGACGAATTTCGACTTTGGCATACGTTTACGCGTCGTTCAAACGAATTTTCGTTTTGTTCTTCTTCGATTGAAAAAAAATTTCACTCTATAAATCGTTAAACGTGACCGTACCGGATACGATTCTATAAAACTATTTTTGTGGAAAAAAAATCGTGACCTCTTTTTCGAAGGATTTAGTTTAGTGTTTTTATTTTTATAAGACATTGGTATGTAATTTATTGTCTTTTAATTACAAAACTATTCACTAATTAGTTAAATATGAAATGTAACATATTCACTAATTAGGTTTGCAACACAAATTTCTCCATATATACCTACATCGAAGATAAATGTTAGTTGTAAACTCATTAGGCCCAATCTTAAACATTCCAAGTTATGATTAATTGTTTGCTAATGAGATCGTTTGCATGTACATAATCTGAAAATTGGGTAATTTAACAGCAGAAGAAAGCCCTTTTTGTTTCATTTCTTTTTTTTTGAGTATCATATTTTTATTCAAGTATACAGTATGTCCAATATAAGAATGGGATAGCATTGAAATCTCGAAAACAACGAGTTGGTTAAATTAGGAAGAAAAATTACAATGAAAAAGCATTCTTTTATTTTTTTTATGTCTATCAAAATAATGTCAGAAATAAATAAAAGCTTGTAGGGAAGAATGGGTCACAATAAGAATAAAATTTGGTTTTTTGGATGTGTAATATTTCATACTAATCTTTTAACTGATATTTTCTGACCAACTATAATTTGTCCTTTCTTTGTAAAATTTAAAAAGTTATGATTGTGTTTTTGTCACATTTGATTTTCAAATGGTAGTGTAAAACTTTATTGTTTCAAAAATTAAAAAAATATGTTTGAAAAACGTCACTCATGATTTTGGAATTTGGGTTATAAAAGAAAACAGATGATTAATAAATTATAACATAAGAATTCCTATTATCTGATTTCTATTGAATCAAAATTAATATTGAACTTAATAAGCCCTTGCTGTCTTTGTGTAGTTCCAATTAGAACTGGATCTGGTAATATCATTTAGTTCAACTATTGCTTCATCGGGAATGATGGGAAAAACAAAACAGTTACCGACCTTTAGCAACGTAGTAAATTTTCTTTTTTTCTGAGAATTCTACCAGAAGATATTCCGCCTTATTCGGCTTCCTTTCTACTGGATCAAACTGTAACTCTTTTAGATAAACCTCAATTTTATCATCCACTAAATTCTTCCTCTTCTGATTCAGACAAATGCAGGTTTCTTTTCTTAGACAGCATCTTAGATTTTTTTTTAATCTTAATTTTTCCTGTCCTCTCTCCTCTATAGCTTTCTTTTCCGGAGTGTCAGTTATTATTCCACTCTTTCCCTTGGCCCAACCGTTTCTAGTATTCTTCAATGCTTTCGCTGTGGAAAATCCAATTAATTTGTGTGGAGAAACAAATGAATTTGTTTTTACTCCTTTAGACTACAATTGACGCGTGAATGACATGGTTGTTCATTTTCTAGAGATTGTTGATCTTGTGTTTCTTGAATTTGGGAGTTACCAGACTCAATGATGTTCGGTCTGTCTGTCACTTTACTGGATAGGAAATCGACCTCGGTGAAAATGTGCTTGTCGAATGGATAAATCCCAGTTTTTTCTGAATTCCGAAGTGATGTCCGAAGGTGTCACGGACTTCTGGAAAGCTTGACCTACACAACTAGCTATTCCATAGATATTCATCGGAATTCCTGGCCGAGCAAGCAGCCAACTATGAAGAATGCCTTGAACGAATAAAAAACTGGCACATCGAGCGGCTGCAGTTTGTTGGAACAGTGTGGTGGTAATGTTACAATAATTACCCCATTATTTTTGGCGAGGTTCAATGTTCCCACAGAAATGTGGTTTTCATGATTATCCATGATCAATAAGCTCGGATTATCTTTTGAACTGGATGTTTTTTTTATAACTTCCTCGAACAATTCAGTCGTCATCCACCCAGAAGGATTTACTAAGTCAAGAGTACCAGGTAGAGCTGGAGTCGTATTTGGGGATCATACGAATATCTGCATCTATTACTGACGTGAATGTGATTGATTTTTACCCGGGAAATTTGAAGATATTCCGTTTGTCTCATTGTGACCCACCCTCCCCTATCGCAGTATCGGATAATTTAATTTTGCAAACGCCATCGAAATGGTATTTAAATTTCACAATCTCTTCCCAATTTAATCAGCATTGTAAGTCCTACCGTTTCCAAGATTTTTCTATGTTATCCCATTCTTATCTTGGACACACTGTATACGTATTATTGTTAAGGTTTGACTCACACGTTAGATTGTTTCATTTCATAACAAACATACCTACTTTGATAACCGAGGAATTTAAAATGGTCATCAATTATCGTTTCTCATTTATTAAATTGTTTAAACTATAATATACAGTGTGAATCTTGCAAGGTTGCATATTGAAAAAAGAATCATTGAGCTTAGTTTATTGTGAATACCGATCGATACAGATTCCCAAATGGATTTAAATCCGGACTTTGGCTGGCTAAATACTTGAGAGCCTAAACTTTCTTCACTTTCCAGCCAATCAGATACCAATCGAGATTTCAGTTTTAGATCGTTATCATGTTGGAATCGCCACAACAACGACACAACACTCCTTTAAAGAATGTAGGAAATATCTTCAAACATTGACTATCTCTGTATAAAAAAAACGTCCAAAATACATACATAATTATGTATGCTTTAAGATATTTAACAGTTTGCCAAACAACATATCAAGCATAGATAATAACCACAGATTGTTTAAGGTACTTGAGGATACTTAAAAGATTTCTGGTAGATAGTTTAGTGTTTACAGAATTCGGGATAATGTTAGTGGTATTCAAAATATCCAGTTAGACAAATCGATCCATTGTGGCTTGTGTGCAAATAATCCCTATTGTCGAAGTCGTCTCTGTAGATGACGCGATGTAATATGATTTTCGTAAATCGGCATTTCTTGTTGTTGCAGTTCCATGCAACAAAATTCAACAAATCAAATTATAATCTTTTAATTAATCCCAGATATATTTCCAATTGCAAGTCGAATAAAACAGGAATTAATTAAAAATCAATTTATTCCAGAACGTAAATTATTATTCTGGTTTTTTATTTATAAAATAAACAGGAAACGATTGTTGTTTCATAATAAAGAAACAAATAAAATTATCCCTCGCCACAACACGTGCACCGAAGATAGATTGCGGCAAAGAGGAATTTTATTTACTTCTGTTTTATATAGTAAACAACAAATAATAGGTAATACCTTTTTAAGAGCGAATAGAAAAATAATCTAGCGCATATTGATGTACTTAACACATAAAACATTAAAATACAAAAATCAAAACTTGAAGTCTGAATTTTAATGTGTTTATTGTTGATTACGTTACACAGCCTTTTTTTTAATGCGAAACTGTTAAATGTAGGAGTTCAGATAAAATTCGCCTATTGTTTGGTATAATTTAATATTTCATTCAGAAACATTTCTTTAGTATTTATAGGTATCGTACAATTGCAAGTACATATTTATTTTTAGTGTGTGTGTGTGCGCGCATAACAGTTTTTCCTCTCTTCTTCTCCGTTAAATATTAGATATTTGCACTTAAAAAAATATGCTGCACATATATACGAACTATCCGTGTTGATTTAATTGATTTATTTTATAGAAGAGAGTAAAGGCCAATATTTGCTTAAAGATTATCTGTGTGCAATTCAAGTGGTTGATACCATTTACCGAATCACACACGAAACTGTATATAGATATTAATACCGAATCAAAATTTGTACGATATGTACGTAAGTTATGCGCTTTTTCCAATATCATCTCTAATAATGCCATTTCACGTGTTACAGTTCGAAAGACGATGAGATAGACGGCAACTGCGTTGTACGAGCAAGAGGTTTACCCTGGCAGAGTAGCGACCAAGATATTGCCAAATTTTTTAGGGGTCTCAATGTTTCCAAGTAAGTATTCTTCCATCATTGTAGATAATATTAATAAATTTTTCCTCCCCCTCTCTCTTTATCTTACACGCATTCTTAAGAAACTGATTGCAGAATAAATGATGTCAACGGACGAGTGCAATTGTGATTACTCGACATGTACTACATAGTTTTCATCATTTACACCAGTGTATCATATTGCTCTTAGATAGTTGTGCGATTTTACGATGTTTAATTTTATATCTTGTCTAGAATTAACGCAGGCATTGTTTTCAGACGAGTCTGCGAAAATATTCACGATGCGTGTGCAAATTCCCATTGAATTACGATAAAGCCGCCTGCACACAATTGTATAAAATATGTACAGTCGGTTAATAATTAAATGCCGATTGTGTCGTTGAGGATTCGTATCAAGTAGGTGTACAAATCGGCCATTTAATTATTAGCCGACTGTACTATTATATGTATAAATACAACATGCTATGTTTCGTCATTTAAATAACTTTGATTAAAGAAATCGAAATGTTTACGCAACCGTAATAATTCTTTCAACACATGTAGCCGATAAATGTATTGCTTGAAAATGTTTTGGTAGGAGATTGGTTGGCAAATAATATCCTAAATCTGATGATAATATTAAATGATTGGTAATTTAAGTGTCATAATCTAGAAATAATTGTATTTGCAAGCTTATCGGAGTTTTAACAGATACCAGCGATACATAAAACATAAAACTAACACAAAAACTATATCAACATGTGCCGAGTTACATATATTTTATTAAAATAATTAGGATTTTATAATTAAAAGATTTTTAAAATTTTACTACCTACGCATTGATCAATTAACTTTATTGCTGAATTGAAATTACAACAACAGCGCACAGTGTCTCTAATTATAAACAATATCAAGAGTGGGAATTTGCAACACTTAAATATGTATTTATGTTTCGGTTCAATGTTCAATCCATGTTAAAATATGTTTAACCTTCAGTATGGACGAATAGTGTTATCCAAAAATCTTAATTTCTTTTTAATCTTTCAAAAACATTCATAAGGAAAGTATGAATTAAAATAATATAATAATAAATTGATTAGAATATTAAAATATATTTTTAAAATAATTCAATACCATTTGAAGTTAAAATGACAAATCCTCAAACAATGTCAAACTGTCATAATTATGACAATTTGGTGATTTTACATAGGTTTTAGCTCCAAAATACAGCTTATACAGGGTGTCCACGTCGAGTGACTGCGCTGATGGTGACTTAGCATTACTACTAAAGTATACATTAAAAAAAATATTTTGACATCTGCTTTATTTTTACTTGTCTCTTACAAAATTTCATTTCATCCAATGGTTTTTATTAGATTTTCAAAAAATGCCAATTTTGACATGTATTACATGACAGATTATTTTCTAATTTATTTTTTATTTTTTAATTTAAATATGTCTAAGATTTAAATAAATAAATAAATCAATAAAATCATCACTTAGTTTGGCCTGATGAAGAATCTTAAAACATCACTGGTGGGGTCCTACTTTCTGCTATTATTCGAGCAACTATATTAGGGTAAAGGTAACAATGGTTGACACCTTTGTTCTATCAGAGTTCGTTCGGAACTCATAATTTCGTTGTTTGTCAATTTACACCATTCCATTTTTCACCGCGTCAACTGCAGCAGCTATTTTATTCTCTCTGTTAATGCTAAAATATTAAAAAGCAAATTTAGATAAGGAATAATGGACTGCCAACGAGTAATCACCCTAAATTTCAGTGGTTGTTATCAACGTGTCAAAGACTGTTACAAGTATATTTTACTGTGCCAACCCCTGTAGTTGGCACCAAAAATTATTGAGGTTATCGATACGTTTTAATCCATTTAATATCCACTAATGGTATATGCTGAGATATCTACGGCCGAGATTTCAAACTTAACAAATCAAAACTTACCAAAGGCATGAACTAATCACAAAATTGTTAAAACTTAATATTTTTTACACCATGCCAACGACCATAGCATTGCCAAACACTGTCGCTCTTACCTTATCATTTAAATTTGTTCTTATGAAAAGAGGGCCCCCAGTATGCCAGCCCACACATTCACTTAGTAAGGACTCTGTCGACCGTGATGTATTTGATTTACAAATTTGGCTGTTCTATGATTAACGCTGTCATTATTTCGCAAAAATATAGCCAGCGATCTCGATCATCTTTGAACTATTTATGAACGGTTTATATCTTATACGGATTCAATTTCGCAAATTAGCAGATTTTTGTGAAATGTTATGAATTTCTAATTTCCTGGTCGACATATGACTTCTTGTACTAGAAAGTAAAACCTTCAAATTGGTGTCTTCATCGGTTCCTGTTGTTTTTTGGACGTCCACATCATGGCAAATCTTTTATTTGACGTGATTTGAGTAAAATACAAAATGATGTCGCATTACCTTTTTTTCCGAGACTTTATACTAACCCTGTATATGATACACCCTATACAGGATGGTCGGTTTTTCATTGTCCAGCCCATATTAGCTTTATTATCAAAAATATAAAAAAATGTTAGAGGAAAATGTTTCTTATCTCGAAATGATCTATTATGTTGCTTCATTAGTAATACCAAATATAATAATATTATATATAATATAATATATAATATAATATATAATAATAATATAATATATAATAATAATTAATATGGTCAAAGATGTGTTAGTTTCATTACTGAAACAGAGAACGCGCCACAGTATAATCAGAACAGTGAGAGTTTTAAAGTAGGGGGCAAGAGACGTTCGTAAACAAGCAGCGGCCCAGACAAATTATTGCTTCTATGACACCTGTCAGATGTCTCGTCAATTTGAAATTAATTGACAGCCACAATCGACAGCCAATATATGTCTGGTCATATGCATCCTTAACGTTCTACTATCGACGACATCTATACTTCATTTAAAAAACTATTCTTTGAACGTATATATGTAATACATAATCTTTCATAACTTACTGATTTTTACCAACGATAATCAACTTTAATTTTTTTAATGGAACTCCCTGTATATTTTCTGTGAAAATGAATCCTCATTAAATTCTGTTTATCATGACACGTCACAAGTTGGCATTTGTTTACGAAAACGAAATAATAAGTAAACGTATGGAAAATTTGCTTTTTCTAATATGAATTAAAAAAAAATACTACATAGTAAGTAGTGTGTCTTATAATAATTGTTCAAATCGTCCACCATTACATTCTAAACATTTGTAGGCTTGCGATATAAGATAGCAGCCTGACGTTTATTGTTGTTTGATCTGTGAAAACAGCACAGCATATCAATTTTTTTACTGTTTGTGAAGCTCATGTTCATTTATCTTATACAAAATATACTTCTAATTGACTTATGTCAAATATTTATAGGATAAACAATTTTATTTTTCCCATTATTAGGCATAATTTAAAGCCAGTTCCTTATACTTATCATACATAGCTATAAAGAGAAATTTATTTAGAGTTACATCCCGTAAAAATATACAGAGTGTTCCATTTAAAAAATTAAGTTCAAGTAAGCTATGGAAGATTAGGGGAGACTGGGGAGGGTTGATACATTTTTTACAAAAATGTTAATAAAAATCTCGTGATTAACATTTACCAATCCATTTACGTCAGAGTGCAATTTAAGGACTTCGCTTAAAAATTTGGCAATAATAAACTATTAAAAATTGAAATTTTAACCTTGATTAGAAATTTTTGAAATTGTCAATGCAAAGTGTGTCAAACCTCCTTATACATGGGAGGCTTGATACACCAAATGGGAGGTTTGATACAATAAAAAATTAGATACCTGTAAATACGAACGCAATCTTTTATTATTAGAACACTACCTAACTGATACATAATTCGCAAGTAAACATTTTTATGTTATAATTGACACCTGCACAGGCTGAATGGCACCATTTTAGACACTGCTGGCAACGAATCCATTTTTCTCGAGAACGAGACGCTGAAAATAAAGAATTGCAGTAGATGCAAGCAGCATCGTCATCGGCATCTGCATCAGAAAATGGATCTTTCTCGTTTTCGTCCTCAGGATCCGAGTCATCGAACACAATTCTGTTCGTTTTTGTGTTTCTATCCAAAACTTTTCTTTTTGCAGTTTCACTAGTAATTTTTCGTTTCTCCTGTTGAATTTTTTGTTTTCATCCGTTTCTTTTCTTCCCTCATATTATATTCGGCGTCAATGGCCTCTTTTTCTGGGGTGTCGGTTAAGATTCTGGGCCGACCAGGCTATCTTCCTCCTTTTTTCTTGCGTGGCATGCCTTGGGATAAGGACGAACTAGGACTTTTAAATGATGCAGATGTGGTGTTTGGGATAGTGGTATTTTTTAAAGAAGTTTCCATTGCATTTGAAATTGACATCTGCTGAGAGATGGATGTGCTAGGTTGATCTGTTGGGTCATCTATATCCGGTTCTTCTTCAGGGTTTTGCCCTACTTCTTGATGCATTAATATGGTCAGTCTGTTTGTAACTTCCGCCCCTGCGAAATCGAGATCTTCAAATAAATGTGGGTTGAATGGATAAATTCCAGTAGTGGAAAATCCTTTGGTTATATTTGAAGGTGAGAACGCTCTGACGTAAGCTAATCCAACTAGTTGCGGTATATGTTTTAATAAAATTGTTTGCCCTGGATGACTGACCATCCATGCATCTGCCTGTTCATTGTAATATCTCTTGAACGGACCAAAAACCGATACGTCCAGTGGTTGTAACCGGTGGCTCGTGTGAGGTGGTAAGGTTAACAAATGGATGCCGTTTAACTTACAAGTGTTTAAGGCTTTGGTGAAATGTGGCTATCGTGATTGTCAAGGACCAATATACGTTTGTTTTCTTTCGAACATTTTGCGTGTTTTATGAAGTGATTTAGGCATTTCACGAAATTATCAGCGGTCATCCAACCGCTTTCATGCGTTACAGCAATGGAACCTGGAGGAGCACCTTGAATCATGTAATGCTGCATTCTCACACGAGGATATATAAAAAATGGTGGCACTGAATTTCCCAATGTATTTATAGCGCAACAAACTGTTACCAGTGTCCCACGTTCTGCAGAAGTAGTTTTCGAAATTTGCTTTTGCCCTTTACGAGCAATGATCTTTTGAGGTTTGTGCAGTAGTCACTCCAGTTTCGTCTAAGTTATATATGGATTCTGGTCCAAAAGGTTCCCGTTCCATTAGATTTCGAAATTTTTGTAAAAGTCTTGCACATTATGTTGATTGAACGCAGTCGCTCTGCCCAAGCTAGTCGCTTCAGGAGTTCTTAATGATAATTGAGGATGACGTGACATGAAACCTTTTAGCCAGTCGTAGGAAGCAGTTCTTCTGCCAGTTTTCTGGTAGCTTTTTATCGTTTTCTTGGCCATATTGATACGCAAATTTCCACCGTTTGCTTAGGCGTAAGACCATAGTAAAGGTTTGCAGAAGTAAGCAAATATTCCATTAAAAGCGATTCCTCCTGAGGCGAAAAAATTTGTGAAGTGACAAAATTTGGTGAAAAAGTAATACCTCTATCCTATTGGTATTTTGAAACATATCTCTCCAATGTCATTTTGTCAACATTATACTTTCTGGCAGTAGTCCTAAGTGCCTTATTTTCATTCACTACTTCAAGTACTGCGCTTTTTAAATCATCTGGGGAATACTTCGTACGACCTTTGGATTTCCATTTAAACGGCATCTATGACAATGTTACTTTACTACTTAACCTAAATAATTAGCGTGAAAATGTCACAGTTTGTTATAAATTATAAAATGAATAAATACAACATACATTCACTTTATAGAGGAAGGTTTAATACGCGTATCAACCCTCCCGACGCAAATTGTATCAAACCTCCCTGGACGACTAATTTATGAAATATATAACGAACCGTATTGTGACACTCGATTGAAGATCTATACTACTGGTCTCTATGCTCTAAATGAAATGCGCTTCAAGCATAACGTAATGAATTTCGTTAGTTTTTGTTGTTAAATTGGTAAAACCTTACGTTTGTTATGCGAAAACTTACATCTAATAGGTAGAAAACACACTTTAACCTTGGAAACTTTTAAAGAACACACGATCGTTGCTAGATTCTTTCGTACACTGTTTAAAGACACACAGTCGGCACTTCACGCGGTAATACCTTCTTGAAGGAACCGAGGTGGGAAATTTGAACATGTATCAAGCCTCCCCACGTATCAAACCTCCCTAGTCTCCCCTACTAATGATGCAATATGATAGACCATCTCGAGATAAAGACCATTTTCCTCTAACATTTTTTTGTATTTTTGATAATAAATCTGATATAGGCTGGACAATGAAAAATCAACCATCCTGTATAAATTACCCAAAATTTAAACAAATCGTCTGTACTACATCATTCAAAGATTAAATTATTAATGTATATAACACACATATGTACATACATCTATAAATGTGAATATACATAAATAGTTAGGTCATCAGTTCGTTTCAACGGTCATATTGAATTTTGATAAGTACCTACCGATCGCTCGGATAACATTTATAGACACACATGATACATGATTCAAGTATGTTTTTCAATCGAAGCAGTTTTTTTCCCCTTTCTTTCGTGTTGTGAAACGCTGAAGTTTGTATATTGTCGCCACTATGCGTATGCACAGACATATTATCATGCAAGCAGAACAGACATACAAATAGGACGGATATACATATATGTAATTTTATTGAAAGCTTGGCACACCTTGATTTTGCTTTACAAACTTGGAAAACGTCTGTATCTCGATGATACGAACACACTTTAGTTTGGTTAGTGTATATATGTATATAAAACACGATTATGAAATGATATATATCGCAAACACTCGAAAGCTATCATCACCTGTGCAGAAATATGTATCTAGTTTCTTCAATTTAAAATACATATATTATTGAAGTTCATTAATATGATATACATATATTACTACATAAATCTTATCTCGAAAATTAGTCTTAATTTATAATTCCTCGCAAGTCACCGTTACATTACACATTTCTTTAAGAGTACTTAAAATAATAAAAAAAAAAATCTCGGGTAAATATAAATTTGGATCGCGTAATAAACAAACAATCGAAACTATCTTTATCTCACTAAAATTCGAGTAGATAAAGATCAATAAATTTCTGTACCTAATGCATTCGCTCACGAAACTGATATCAATTTATTTTCTATTGACATTTACTTGCATACTTAATATTAATGCACTTATTATTATTACCATTTTTTTCCCCTCGCGACGAATGGAATGAAGTCAACTGAAGCGATGTAATTAGTGTATGTGTAGATTGCGTCTTATAGTAAAACCAAAAGAGTAATTATAGATCGTGTTTAATCAAAGACATTTTAACGACATTATCATTGGCCGAAGTTCACAAACAAATCACAGATAGCATTCGCTCTTCTCATCAGTAACTACTTTAAAAATGAGTTGAAATGTAGGTGAAAATATTACGAACAGAATTGAATTAAAACTGAAACGTCAAACGAGACTGTGTGTATAGTTAAAGCATCGATAAACGAAACCGTTTCGATTCCGTCAAATATCGTGCAATTTTTCTTATTTTTTTTTTGTAAATGATGCTCTAATCGTTCCATCTTCGATGTTTACAGAGGTGGAGTAGCGCTGTGTCTATCACCGCAAGGCAGGAGGAACGGCGAAGCTTTGGTGCGTTTCGTGAGTCAGGAGCACAGGGACATGGCCCTGAAGAGGCACAAGCACCACATCGGCCCGAGATACATCGAGGTGTATCGCGCTTCCGGCGACGACTTCCTGTCGGTGGCTGGCGGTTCCAATGGCGAGGCTCAAGCGTTCCTGTCTCGAGGAGCTGCCGTTATAGTTCGTATGAGAGGACTACCGTACGATTGTACTGCCAAACAAGTGGTAAATAATAAAAAAATATATATTTTAATACGGCAACACTGCGAAATGAAGTAACCTCCGTTTAATCGGTTACAACGTCGAAATTCTCTCGCTCCTATCATCGTTGTAATTATATACAGGGTGACCCAAATCGGGTGGGATTGCATGGGCATCTTTCTTATTACTAAAGATAGAGATTAGTTTGAATGGGTAATTTTTTGCAGTTTCAAAATCTGAAAAAATTCAAAATATCGAACTAGTCAGAAGTTATGTCAGAAAAACTAAAAATCGCCATTTTGTTCTAACAAGGGAACACACGTAAGTGTCCCTCTCCGATTTAATTGAAACTTGGTGGGTTTGTAGACTGATGCAGTGTAACAACAACGGTAACTTTCATAAATCCTAAATCGCCCTAAAGTCAACGCTACCTTTCGCTATTTGCTTTAATATCTCCAATACTATAAGACATATCAAAAAAAAGTTAAGACAAATATATAACTGTTTTGTGAGTACTAAATCATAACGATAAAACCTCAAAACATTGCCCGTTTAAACAAATGTCTATCTTCAATAATAAGGAAGATGCCCATGAAATCCCACCCGATTTGGGACACTCTGTATACAAATACAAACAACGCTGATTATTTAATTAATCAAATCATTATTTATATTATATTATACACATTTCTAGCTGGACTTTTTCGCGACTGGAGAAAACTCTTGCACAGTTCTGGACGGAACGGAAGGCGTGCTGTTCGTCAAGAAATTAGACGGGAGAGCGACAGGAGACGCTTTCGTCCTATTCGCAAACGAGAGCGACGCGCCTAAAGCCTTATCGAAACATCGAGAGAGTATAGGATCCAGATATATCGAATTGTTCAGGTCGACGACGGCCGAAGTCCAACAGGTAATCTCCGACTACCTACATATTTTACAACGCGATGACATCGTTTTTGGTTTATTTCAGGTGTTGAATCGATCGTTAGATCCGAAAACGTACGAGCAACCAGCGCCTTTAATCGCTCAAATACCCAGTGTGCCTTTATTGCCGCAGCATATCATCACGTCGGGGACGAGGAAAGACTGCGTCAGACTGAGGGGGTTACCCTACGAAGCGCAGGTCGAACATATCTTAGATTTCTTGGGAGATCACGCCAAAAGTATCATCTTCCAAGGTGTACATATGGTATATAATGCTCAGGTCAGTATCATCTCGCTATTACCCAGTAGGTAAACTATAGGCGTATCACCACAGTCACTCGACAGTGGACACGCTGTATAAGCCGTATTTTGACAGCTAAAACCTGCCAAGCTGTCAAAATACGGCTTATACAGCGTGTCCACTGTCGAGTGACTGTGATGATACGCCTATAGTTTACCTACTTTACCTCTACGTAGCTATTAATTTTTTTTTTTTTTCCGTACATATACAGGGACAACCTAGCGGCGAAGCTTTCATCCAGATGGATTCGGAGCATTCGGCGTTTATCACGGCTCAGAACAAACACCATCGTTACATGATCTTCGGCAAGAAGCAGCGCTACATCGAAGTGTTCCAATGTTCCGGCGAAGACATGAATCTCGTGCTGACCGGCGGCATTCCAGCGCCGGTCTCGCCTGCGAAAGCCGCACCTGCACTGCTCAGTCCCGGTATGTTACCCTCAATTGCGCCACTCCCGCCTACTAATATTCCCCCACCGCCTCCGCCGAGCACGTCTGTCGCCCCGATATCTCAGAGCTATGTACAGCCGGCCGCCCATCACCACCAGCTGAGCTGGGAGAATCCCACGTTCATAGCGCAACAGCAAGCGCAGATGATCGCCCAGCAGAATCTGCTGGCGCGTCAGAGTCAGGCGGCGCAGGTTAACGATCTGGTGCTGATGAATCAGATCGCCCAGCACAATATAGCCGTCCTCAACCAGAACGTCGGCTCTTTGTCGCCGAGTACGCCCGCGACGCAGATCCAAAATCAAGTTCTCAAACCCCCACCCGTCCCGATCGTACCTCATCATCTCCTGCCGCAGCATCCGTTCCTGTTTCTGCCGCCTCGCGTAGCGCCTTTGAGTATTCCGCGTACGCCGGTGGGGTATTCCCCGCATTTATTGCAAAGCGCTCCACCCGGTGTTATACCCATGGCGGCTGTACCTCATGTGGCCGTCAAGAGAAGTTACGGTGACGCTTTCAACGAGCAAAATTCGCCGGCTAAACGCGCCTTCCACCCGCAAAGTCCGCTACCGGTTTATCCCCAATTCTATCCGAATATGTAAACGTTTTCGTAGATATTGATATTGGAAAAAATGCTGAAAGAAGCCAAGTTTTGAACGTCCGATTATAAGACTAATTTTATGCTCAAAACTCGATTTAAGAATTAAATTAGGAACTATGTAGGTTGATAGTTTTACTCATTTTACTCTAAAATTCTCCGATTAGTTATATAAGGAAGCCGGAACTTTCAGTGAACGTTTTAGAACTCGTTCCAAAACGTTTTTAATATCGTACAACTTCCTGTTGAGCCGGAAATAGCAATCAAACTGTTTTAATTTCATCTTTAGATTCTACAGTTGATGGTACAATAGTACGTATGCTATACAGCTTCTAACTCAACTGTAGGACGTCGACACGCTGTATAAGCCGGCCACGCGGTGACTCATCGGTCGCTACCGGACGGTTTTTGATCTGCTTCTGAAAACAGATTATCAGGGGCTTTTATACACCGTGTCCACGTCGAGTGATTGAGTTAGTAGCTGTGTAGTGTAGTAGTGCAATAATATACAGGATGTTCTTTGTGAATTGAGGAAGTCGATTGTTACTTCCGTTTTTACCGGAAGTCGTATGATATAAAAATTATCAAGAAATATTTCAAGATAAGAGAAGTTTTAGATTCATAAATAAAATTAGGTAATTTTTTTTTTTTAATAATGATAATCAGTACATAGCTGGCTATTGAATACATCAAGTATACATATAAGTTTCCAGTCGTAATTACGACCTTCGTTTTCAGCATTTTTTTTCTTATTTCTTGATTTATGTACTGGGTGTCCAATTTTCGATGATTTTGGGGGGTATCGCACTTATTCGTAAAGATAGAGAGTTGCGGTTTTCGCATTACTTTGCTACTTTTTTGTGAAACGAAAGATGCCGCGAACAAAATTTTCATAGCTCCCTTCGTTTTCGAGATACAGGGTGATTTTGAAAATATTGCATTTTGGAACCTCCCTCGTATCTCAGTTATCGTTTAACTTATCGAAAAGGTAAAAAATGTTTTTTATGCAGTTTTTTACGTAGACTCCAGTGGCGTAGATAGATTTCCGCTGAAGACTGTAATTTCTTAGATATTAGTCAAAGTTATGTTTTTTTTAATGGGACACCCTATATATTTTTTGTCGGTTTGGTTAAGCTTTCTACAAGCTTTTCAAAAATATATAATACTTTAGATATATTTGCATTTTAAATTAAAAATATAATTTTTTTGTTAGTAGGCCATGGCGAATAAAAAAAACAACTGCGTCTTATGTCAATTTACGAGTTTTAGGTGGTTTATGTCAGAATAGTGTCAGAATGTAGTTATTAATTAGAATTTTCATTCAAATACAAATATATCTAAAGTGTTATATATTTTTGAAAAGCTTGTAAAAAGCTTAACCAAACAATCGAAAAATATATAGGATGTCTCATTTAAAAAAACATAACTTTGATTAATATCTAAAAAATTACAGTCTTCAGCGGAAATCTATCTACGCCACTGGAGTCTACGTAAAAAACTGCATAAAAAACATTTTTTACCTTTTCGACAAGTTCAGCGATAACTGAGATACGAGGGGGGTTCCAAAATGCAATATATTCAAAATCACCCTGTATCTCGAAAACGAAGTGAGTTATGAAAATTTTGTTCACGGCATCTTTCGTTTCACAAAAAAGTAGCACCGCAACTCTCTATCTTTACGAATAAGTGAGATACCCCCCAAAACCATCGAAAATTGGACACGCGGTACAATTCAATGCTATAATGTTCATAGCTCGCAATATTAATAAGACTGAAATTGTATCTTTTTATAATATCGTTATGGACAGAATTTATCTGTCAAATTTTGACAGTAAATGCTGGAGACGTGACGGTGTCGCCAACTTCTATTTCTCGAATACACATATTGGATGTAATATTGGAATTGGACAGAATTGCGAGCTTTGAATTGAAAACGACTTGACATACATACGTGATGGTATTTAATTAAATAAAATGTTTACGTATTCGGATTACATCATCATATTTTTTTTTTACATAATTCGCGATAACACAAAACTGAAAAATAACAATAAACATCATGCTTCTCTTATTATCTTTCGTATAATCTTTTTTTTTGTACAAATTAAATCGCTTTAACATTATTGTATATATACATACATATATATATAAATATAATTACTATTTAAGCTAAGATATAGATGACATCGATGACATTCCAATAAACTTAAGTGCCTTCTTAAAATATTCAACTTGTTTAGAGTATAAATGATATATTTTTGATAAGAAAAACGGGGGACCAACTTGTTGTTATTTTTTACTATGTATATTTGACTTTTACGAATGAACTGACCAACCGTCCATTTTAGTCTGAATAAAAATCCTGATAATTCTCGTTATTAGGTACTTTTGAATATTCCTCGGAGAATAAGAGAATCCAATATACGATGTATGAGATACATAGATATGAGATATCGAAATGCGACAGAGCAACCTCTATCACTTTTTTGATTATTACGTATTATATTGAAGTAGAAAAGGAAAGAGAACCAAAATTGGTGTCGGATATAAAGACGATTCTTTGATAATAATAATAAAGTGCCTTTAAATATGTACAAGCTTACATATTACGATGATGATTATTATTACTATGATTATATGTGATGTATAATACATTCCAGTTGTTTTGTTTATTTTTGTTTCGACAAAACAGTAGTGCTATCATTGTATTCTCCCTTTATTTTTTTTATTCCTTCATTTATTTGTATGGTGATTTTTCGGAAATACTCTGGGTCGGCCACACTCATTTATTGTTTTGTTTCATTTTTTATATAACCGTGACCTACCCCGAAAACTTAAGAAAACTCACTCTTCCGAATATATATAAATCAATGCCACATCATAAATAAATAAATAAATAAATGATGATGATGATGATTTTGTAAGGCTTTTGTTGTAACAATAATGTCTGCGACTAATACATATATTAGGCAATTGGATTTGGGTTGATTATTTTTGTTGTTAAATATTTTATTTGGTTAGAGGAGAAAATATTTATTACGGTTTTAAAAGGTGGAATTTTTTATTTTTGACAAACTCTGTATGTATATATACAGAGTTTACCAAAAAATTTACACAATATAATTAAGATTGCATTAATACACCTTTAAAACACAATAAATTTTTGTCAATGTCTTTTTATTTGTCAATAGTTGGCATGGGAGTTTTTTTTAGATGTTTACATACTGGCAGCTTTTGATATATTGTATAATTATTGATTAACTAATTAAGTTTTGTTTTTTTATGATATTGGGACATTTGATTTTTTTATAGTAACTTATAGATATTAAAAAAAAATAAAATTGTTTGGGTCAGGCTTGTTTATGTACCGGATAAATTGAGAGGTATATCAGCAAGCCGCCCAAAATCCTTTTGAAAGGTTGTAGGTTAGTATAAGCCTTCTGCATTTTCTTTTAGCTTTCGCTAGATTTGGTGTGTATTGTTGCTGACACAATGCTTTCATTTCATCCTATTTAATTTTTCCGTTCTTTTTTCGTTCAATTTTCAATGTATTACGTATTATTATTAATTTGTTCTTTTTTTCCTGCTTTCGAAAGTATCGTTATAAAAATGGGCATTGTGTCGGTGAAATAATAAAACTAACCCCTTTTTTTAATTTAATTTTTTTCTCTTTCGTTATTATTACCTGGTATATAAACGTGCAATCGTAAATTTAAGAAATCTGTCATCACCTCCCTTGATTTCGTTTCATGATTTTATATATCTACTAACTCGATTTGAAAAGTAGGGCGGTGCATGGAACACTATTTTTTATATTTTTTCCAAAAGCTATCGCGAAAGATCACGCAATTGATATTATTCATAAATTAAAAAAAAAAAAACACAGATATGCAAAATAGGACACTCCAATTTCTAGCGAAAGTCCTAAAATGGAGTGAATTATTTTACTTATGTGGATACCATCCTCTTACTGTACGCAGCTCTTTTACTTCATTACGATTTGTTCTAATATTTACACTTTATTAATAAATGTTTATGTCACATTAATGCTTTTTTGGGTTTAATGTTAGATTTCCTATTTTTGCAAACAATTTAAAAAAAAAACGATACCCATTTTAATTCATCAATCGAATTTAATTCAATTTCATTTAACGACTCGAATTAAAATTAAAAAAAAAAAAAAAACAATAGAAGAAGAAAAAAATTAAAATGGGTATGGTCGCACTATGTGGGCTAGTTTTGTTGGTTATCCGGGAGATGGCGTCGTTCGTGGTGTCTGCTGCCGCCACGTGGTGGGATGGTAAAACTCTGCTACACTGTGGTGAGTCTATTTATTACTTATTTATTGCATTTTTTTTTAGAATAACACACTTCTTTGACATTTTTTTTTATATAATAGAAGTAGAAACGTGTTTATTTTTTCCTCCTGTATTAATTTATAATAAATTGAGCAGGCGAACGCGTATTACCGAATTACTATACAATAGCTTTTTATGTGGGTTCTGGCGCCATTTTTTATATTATATATACTTTCGATCCTGGTTATTAGATGGCAGCACAATTTCACTCGATCATAGCATGTATAAAAGTTCAACTACTTAATCATCAACGACTGTATATGTTCCGCATCTAGGTGTCGTCACATTATTAATTTTTAGTACCCTTACATTGTACCTAATCTAATACGAGTTTGCTTTTATTTATATTTCTGTATATATTATATAATTATGTCCTTATATATATTATTATTATTATAATACGTGTATTATCCAGGCTGGAATTCGAAGCATGACGTATTGAAGTTCTCGTATTGGTTCAGTTAGCGTGTGTAGCACATTTTATGATTTGAAGCACGGTATGCAGGTCTTATCGCTGATATAGTACACTTGAATTTGCATAGAGTTTGAGTTAAACTATATATATATATATGTTCAACATTTATTTACTCCAAACTCCATGTTAAATTTAATTTTGAATTTCTATTCTAAGTACATACACGGTTTGTAATCTTTCCATTTGATTTTCGTGCGAACATTTATAATATACGGAATTAAATTAATTAATATTTTATTTAATTTAGGTGGAAGCATACTTCCGACCGCCTTCCATCCGGGCGCCAACTTTCCAGGATTTGCTCCGGTACAATTGGCCGCTCCGGCCTTGGGTCCACGGCAATTCTTCCCACCGCCCATATTCTATTGGCCCTATCCTAGTCCTCCCGTCTCGCCAACTAGTTATTATGCCCCTACGATGCCACCACCTGGTGCTCTGCCACCGCAACAGCCCCAGCAAGCCATGGTGAGTTCCAATTTATATACATATATATATATATATACAGGGTTTTCAAACTTAAGTCGGCACTATTGCTAACTTTGTTATTATTGGAGCTACAAAGTTGGTTAAATAGGTAAACTAGTGTAGTTTTTCAAGCAAATTACAATGGCATTAAAAAAAAAATAATTGACGTACTGGGTCACGTGATATTGTGAAAAACGTAATTTTTTTTAATGGGACACCCAGTATACAGTTCTCACGGTCGACAGAAAATTTAATTCTGAACAAAAACTTTCCTATGAACTTTTATCCTAAAGTCAATAATAACAGAGTTATTGATGATTGATTTTACAGAAACTAAAAACAGTATTGCTTATTTTAAGTTATTTTATTAGTTTCGAAAATAAAAAAAACAAGAAATTTTAAATTCAGAGCAGATGCTCAAAAACATCACCCTCTTGCTCCAAGCACTTTTGAACCCGCCTGTTAACGCTTCTAGTAGCCTTAGCAATGATTCTACCATCAATATTATTAATAGCATGGCTGATGCTTGATCTCCCGGTACCAGCGTCTGAATAGGTCTGTATCTGAACGGCACAAACTTATGTTTTTTTAGAATATTGTGAATAGTTCCCAAAGATAGTCCACTTTCTTCATTTAAATCATTAATTGCATTATTAGGATTAGCTTCAAAGAAAGCTAAGACGTTAATTTCAGTTGCTTCACTTATTATAAATTGTTTTTTGGTTCTAGTTTTCTTGAACACATTTTCATTTGATCGAAACTTACGGTACAAAAGTAAAAAGTAACTTCGATCTGGCAAGTTGCGCGTATTAGGAAATAAAACACCGTAACGTTCACGAGCTTGCAGGGAATTTTTATTACAAACGATGTAACATTCCATCATATCACATTTTTCTAAATGCGTGAAAAGCATTTTTTCATCAATAAACACAAAATGTTAATTGCTTACTGACAGAGGTTTAATGCAATATTTCAATGTTGATGACATTTGCAAAACAATCGAATTTTGTTTATGAAATAACAGCCACCTTGCCAAATTTGAAAAATCATCAATAACTCTGTTATTATTGACGTTAGGATAAAAGTTCATAGGAAAGTTTTTGTTCAGAATTACATTTTCTGTCGACCGTGAGAACTGTATAGTGGGTGTCCCATTTAAAAAAATTACATTTTTCACAATATCACGTGACCCAGTATGTCAATTATTATTTTTTAAATGCCATTGTAATTTGCTTGAAAAACTACACTAGTTTGCCTATTTAACCAACTTTGTAGCTCCAATAATAACAAAGTTAGCAATAGTGCCGACTTAAGTTTGAAAACCCTGTATATACAGGGTGGGTCACCACATTCGCCTCCGTTGATATACAAAAAAACGGTAATACATATTTAAAATCTTTTTGTTGGAGCTCGTTCTAAAATTCTTTTGAAATATACAGGGTGTTCCAAAAGAAAGTTACATATCAAAGTGATCAAAATTATAAATATTATTGCATATTTCCTTGACGAAAGTTACTGTTATACTCACTATACCTAGGTTCAACAGTTTCTTTTATATTTAACAATTTTTGAAAATGCAGATCAATATTTAGAATGAATACCTGGCGTACGTACTCAACTTACGTGTTTCAAGTTGTATTATTTCATTAGCACATCCATTACATCTAATGTTAAAATAAAGACGTTTTCTAAAAATTATACAGGATGGTTAAACTTTTACCTCTAACTATGGCTACTATTAATGCTCAATAACTTGCTTATTACTACTACTCAATGCAGAATATAAAAGACAAAAAGGGAACAGTAATAACCGAAGACGGCGAAATAATGGAGAGATGGAAACAATACTTTGAAGAATTACATTAAATAGAGGGGAATCTGGAAAATTTAAAACGGAACTGGGTGTTAAACAGGGATGTGTGCTGATCCCATTATTGTTTGCGGCAGTGATTGATGACGCAATAAAGGAAGCAAAGAAGGAAATGAAGAAGCTAAGGCTGGGAAAATGGAAGAAACAAAAATAGCAGAACTCGTGTTTGCTGATGATATGGCAGTCCTGGCGGAATCAGAAAAACAACTACAATACAACCTAAATATACTACAAAACGAACTGGATAAGAAAAACATGAAAATAAACATCAATAAGACAAAAAGTATGATTATATCAAAAGGAAACAGAACACACGACATTAAAATAAACGGACAAAGCATAGAAAAGTAGAAAACCATCAATATTTGGGAAGTAAAGTTAAAGAGAAATTGACGAGGAAATAAAAGCCGAGGTGGACGTTGACAGAAAAACAGAAATCACGAATAAACGCAATGGAGATGAGATTCCTCAGGAAGATTAAAAACAAAACAAGAAAAGACAAAATAAGAAATGAAACGACAAAATAGGAGAACACCAGCTAAGATGGTTCGGAGATGTTTGCCGAATGCCAGAGGGAAGACTTCCAAGATAGTAGAGTATATGAAACAAAAACAACAGGTAAAATGCCAAAAGGAAGACCTAGGATAACATGGGAAGAGGCAGTAAGAGAAGGAGTTCAAAAACGAGGTATTCAAGGAATAAAGGAAGAAACAAAAAAAGAAAAAACTGTGGAGAGAGAAATACATGAGAAGGAATGAATAACTTCAACTCAAACTTACCTTACACCTCACGGTAGGAAGGTACAAGAAGAACTTGCTTAGTTTAAATGGAACATCCTGCATCTAACATCGTCATTTTTCTTTCTCTTTTAAATGTTATTAAGGTTCCCTCTTATAGTTTCTTTGTAAAAGTCAATTTAATGTTTTAACTGGCGAATACCTAGTACTAAAAATTTGGTTAAATCAAGGTACCTTTGACATGATGACAATAATTTCAGACATTAATTTTGTCTAATTTTTTCTTGAAAAGTAGGCCGTGGTGCAACAAATTAAAAATTAACCAATACATGTCATATTACATACAATTTTTTTTATATATACTTAAAGTTTGGAATAAATTTAGAGAAAGCGAAGTAATTCTTTTTTTCATTTTGCAGATTCCTCCAGATTGTATTCCTTTACCTCCGATGGCGGCTCCAATTCCTACAATCGACGGCCGTTTCATACCGGAAACGATGCCCAGGCCAGAACACGAGAAACAAAGACCAAATTTCGGAAATCAATACGTCGAGTTATTAATATAAAACAAACAAAAATAAAAGAATAAGCATACGCATGCTTTTTAGTCATCTTTAAATATTATATAGATGTATGTATGTATAACGCAATGAAGGAGGATTATGTGTAAATTAAATTCTAAGTTAGTAATTAGTAGGCCACATTAAATTATAGCTGAGATATAATTTTCTAGTAGTATTTCGCAAAGCGATGACAACTTTAGCTCGTAGACAAATGAGAAATCTAATGTACACACATATCAAGTCAGAATTAATTAATATATTATCATAACCGATTATATTAATGAATAGACAGATTATAATATATATGTTAATATATAGTTTATGTTTTCGAGGGTTTTTTAAAAAAAAAAAAAAATTAAATAAATCTTAAATAATTTTTCCCCTCTTTAAAAAAAAAAAACATGATTCGAGAGCATAACGACGTGCAATTTTTACGACGAATTTTATTTTTATTTTTCTTAATTATTATAGTTTATTATTAAATGTTTAATTTAGAATCGGAGCATGAAGAAAATAAATACAGCAAATATTACAACGTCTTCCAATTTGATGTATGTACCTATTACATATAATGTATAAATCGAAATTTTTTTTTTATCTTTTATATAGAAATGCTCAAGTTATTACTGCGTATAATATTTAGGATATATTATCTAATAGACACGTTTATAATATTGAGAATAATCCTCGCTTAGTCGCCTTAGATTCTTGTGATGTTTTTTTTTTGTTTTAATTAGAATATATAGCGCATAGATATATTAAAATTAGTTTCTCGCGACATCTTTTTTTTTTAATATTAACAATAATAATGATATATATTTTTTAATTTGTTAGAATGCAATTTATCGACCAAATATAGTTTTCTTTTATATTCGATATATCTCTTTATATAAATATTATATTATATTCATCATCAGAAACTTTGAAATTGTTGAAAACGAAACCAAAAAAAAATTTTGATTAATTTTCTTTCGTTTTTAATAAATATTGTTTGATTAGTTTTGTAGTAGCTTATATAGTCAGCAACGAAACATTGATAAAAATACATTTAGATATATATTTAGCGATTTATTAGACCTCGTGCAATATACTTAATAGAAATTATACAATAATAATAATAATAATAATATGACTAAGTACATACAACCCCCTGATGTATAGACATGAATAAAACATACTTCTGACATACACAATTCCCTAACTTGATAAAGTTCGAATATATTTTATACACGTATGAATGGAAAATACTTAATTACATACTTACTATAACTACATGCAATTTCCCGTCATGATCATGATAGTCGTCTTATTAGATTTTAATGATTCTAGTTGCGTAGTTAGATCGATTTCCTTTTTTTTTGATTTTGTTTTTTTTTGACATTAGATAAAGATAGAGATATAATTTAAGAAATATCTAAGATCTATTTGATACTACTATTACTACTTACTTATGTTGTTAAGTAAAAAAAAAAAATTGTGTGTGATCGAAGACCGAGTTCTGTCTGTCTCATAAATGATATTTACAAATGACTAGTGTTGATTAAGTATATAAGAGAAAGATATTTTATTGTACTATCACGTGTACTGAAATTGTTGAATAAATAGATGTTAAATATCAGTTGTTACATTTGTGTGTTTTATTTACATTCATCTTATTATTATTATTTTTTTGGTTGTGAATGTGGGACTCTCAACTTACTATGCAAGCAGTTTACCCACTAAAACCCTTCTCTACCCTGCATAGAAGCCAGAACCATCTGGGGATATTACGTCAGCTATTATCGGCTTAATCTAGCACTTCCTTTATCACCTTTACTCTCTAGCTGTTGTTCTTTGCCTCTCCATTTCGTCAGCTTCCTTCCTCTGCATAATAGATTGGATCATATTATTGATCTCCAATTTTCGTAAAAATTCTCCATCCTATCCTTCTGAAGATGTATGTTCTTTGCTCTACCATCGAATCTATTGATGTTATGCCTGATATTACTTGTAAGGCTACCAAGGACACTGTCCTTGGTCCTGTAAACGGATGCCACTCGGAGAAATACATTTTTGCCTGGTTATAGCCTGGTACCATATGGGGGCTCCATGCAAGATGGTGTTTATGTTCGGCATTAGTACTTTACTAATCTTGGCCGTTTGTTCTTCCGCTTTGCTAGCTACTCTGTTTAAATGTGTGAGAGTTATATTGACTCCTTCCAGCACGAATCTGACGTGGTCGTTCCTCCTTTTACCACTGACGATGATGGCTTCTGTTTTGTCCGGTGCTAGTGAGTGACCATGGCTGTGGATCCAGTCTCCTATTTGTTCCAGGCATAACTTTGTATTTTCCAGCAGTGTATATTCATACTCCGTTCTAACCACTAATGCTAGATCTTCAGCATAACCGACACATGTCGCGTTGCTTGTAAGTTCCAATCCCATTACTCCATCGTACAGTACATTCCACAATGTGAGGCCCGATACAGATCGCTGTGGGACCCCTACATTTACTTTCCTGGACTCGTTTGTCTCGATTTCCACTTTCCTGTCAGTCAGGTGAATTGTTACTAAATTGACCAGGTATTGATCTATCCCTCTATCTCGCAGATCGTTTACGATTCGACGGTGTGATGCCGAGTTGAATGCATTTTTTACGTCGATTGTGATTAAGGTAAACCATTTTGTCCCGTATTCTTTAACAGTTCTTCTGCACAGCCTGAATTGTTGATCTTCCTTTTCTGAAATCGTATTGTTGGTCGGTCGTGGAAACCGCCCTCCAGTTCCAAATCTTTCTCTGAGGAGGGTTTCTAAAAGCTTCCTTATCGAGTTTAGCAAGCATATTGGCCTGTATGAGTTTACAAGTTGAAGAAGCTTTCCAGCTTTTGGTACTAGGAGTACTTTAGTTTTTTTTGCAATCGTCAGGAAAATCCTGACGGTCTAGTAATCTGTTCATGACCCTAGTTTTTAATTTTAATTGCTTCTGGTGGGAGTCCGTCTGGTCCAGGAGATTTGCCGCTTTTAATAGTGGCAGCTGCTATTTTGACCTCCATCTCGGTGAAGGGTTCAACAAGAGCTACGCTTTCCCAATCATCTTGCGCTTGTGGAAATAGACCCTCTATGATTTGCCGTTTTTTTGGTCATTTGTGGTTTTGTACGGTATCAAGCAGTTTGTTTGCCTGATCACAGTTCTGTTCAGTTCTTCTCCCACCCCCCATATGTCGTTTTCAAGTTCAAGGCAGAATATTCATCTTATTAAGTTTTGTTATTATTGTATTATTCTCATGACTATACTTAAAAAAAAGGAAAATATGTCTCATGTTCGCTTGGTTATGTAAAAACTGTTGTTTCAGGGTTAACCCAGCCTAAACTCGAGATTCAGTTATTCTTTTTTCTTTATATGTGATGGGTGCTTAGTTGCAGTAACTTAGTAAACTGTATTAATTGTCTGGCGATCGTGCAACTATCGCCGTGTAGTTTTGTCCGATCCGGATTTCAATTCTCTGAAAAAATGTCACCGTTCCTCCATAGAATTGAAACCTGGCTCCTATCGTCCGACCACAACGATAGTCAGTCGCCTAACCACTGCGGCTATTGACCCGTTTGTGTGGTTTAATGCCCTGACGAACTCCTGGACGAGAAAAGTGTCTTAAGCTTTTCTGATTGATCCCACAAGTGTAAAAAATTGTACAATATTAATAAATATAAACTAAATAGTTGCTGGAACGGGCACAACAACAGTATTTAGTAATGGAAGAAATATTAATAAAGTCTAAATAAATCTAAATAAACTAAACTACTGAAGGAGTAAAACAGGAGTTAACAGCTAAATGTAGTAATAATGAAGGAAAGGGTTAGAAGTTGCATTGGAGCTGCATGCTGACAATTTTGAGCATCTCTTATAATTGATGCTTGAAAATTAGCTGTGCCATTATTAAGGCGTCCATTACAGTCGCGATATTTACCTATATAGTAAAGCAGTTTTATGAATTTTGTGGTAAAATACGAGACCTGCTCTTAGATCTCTTGATGGTACTTTCTTCAGATATGATCATTATAAATTTATACAAACTAATTCGAATAATAAATTAAGCTATCAAAAGTTTTTATATTATACAGTCTATGTGACCATTCATTAGAATTTTAACAAGGTTTATAATTTTTGCCCAGAAAACACTCTGTATACTATCGCAAATCTATTCCCTATATTAAAGCATGATTGATCTTGTAAAAAGAATATTTAAAGGATAATTATAAAGAAAAATAACGACAAATTATAATTTTATAATTAAATATAATTAGATTAAGTACGTTTTTTATTTACAAAAAAATTGACATACACAAATACACACTTTTTTAAATTAATCAGATTAAATACGATAATGTACTAAGATAATTTTAATTTCTCAATTTTTACAATATAATCTATAAAAAAAAATCACACCTTTCGCATCGTCTATCTCTCCATAGTATCTATACTTAAATAACTTAATAACGTAAGTCTTGCAAATATACACTAAAAGTCCCACATTTTTTCGTGCTACATCTATTGTGATCGATGACAAACACCCTTATAACAAATTTCCGTTTTCTGGGATATTTCCGTCGATGTCGACGTCGATGTTTCGAAAAAACTCGTATTACCCCATTCATCTTCATCTTCATTTATCGTTACATCATCTAAATCTGAATTATCATCGTAGAGATCTTGATAATTCTCGGTTGAAGTCGTAGTTTCGAATTCGGCTGGCATAACCGGAGTTGCCGTCGTTAAAATTTCCGAAATTGCCTCAGTAACTGGAACAGATTCGATTGTAGTTGTTGGAGCTTCAGTTACTGTTTCGTTCTCTTGTTTAATCGTCGTTAATTTAAATAAGGAATATAACGAGTTGACGAAATCGTCTCCTTCAGATTGTAAATTGGATTTTGTTTGGAATTTCTCCTTAAAATCTTTGGAGTCATCGTTAAAACCGTTGACACTCACTACACCGACATTTTGCGATTCAGCCGCTTCGAATTCGTCAGTTATTTTCCTCAATTTCACCAGCTTCCAATAACCTCGTTTCCTCGGTTTCTCCGTAGTCGACGTAAAATCTTTCGTCGCAGTTTCTTCCTCCAATTCGGTAGTGGTTTCGTAAGCGGAGGTAGTTTGTTTATCCTGTTTTGCGAGCTTGTCATCTCCGTTCCAATGATTCGAAGCGATCGGTACGAATTTCGGCCTTAAAATCGAAGAAAGCGGTTCCTGATCTTCTTCAGTTTCGTCATCACCATAAGCCGGATCGATAGTTATTTGAAAATTGGATCTTTCAGTCTGTGGACTCGCCACTTTAATTTCCTCGATTTCATCTTTAGTTTGAGGCGTATATTGTTGCCGATCGTGTTTGGCTTTTAAATATAATTGAGGATAATTGTCGTTAACACCGGATTTTTCGGTGGTTACACCTTGAGGTAACCTAAACTGGGTGCGACCCCGAATCCTCGTCCTTTGCGTTGGTAATCTTCGAGGCACTTCGTCTAGGGATTGTATTTCGTTAACTCGAATCGTTTGCTCTTGTTTTCGCGACGGTAACCGACTTTTAACTCTTTTAGTTTCTTCAGTCGTCGTTGTGGTGGATAAAGATACGTATCTATCAGCTGGTGGTAAAGGTTCGAAAGTTGCTTCGTAATATTTCTCCGTCGATGTTGGTTTGGGTAAAATTTCCCCGATAAAATGTACTGGTGTGGATGAGCTGTATTGATTATTGGTGAAGATTTGAATGCCGCCATTATCGATCTCGACGTTTTCGTCTTCGTATAAATCCGCGTTTGATGATTGATCGAGGATGATCGGATTATATAATAAATTTTGATCGTGCGATACCTTGATTGGGGCTTGAGTCGTGATCGGTTTGCTAAATTCCGGCCTCCTGAAGAAGCCGTAAAACTCCTGCTCCTGTTCCTCCATGGAAGATTCGCTGCTGTAACTGCTTCGAGGAGTAGTGGTCGTCGTGGTTGTTGTCGGTCGTTGCGTTGTCGTTTTTCTGCCGCGAATTCTTGTCCTGATCCTGACCGGAGGATGATCAATCTTTCCCGAATTGCTTTGGATTTTGTGCTTATGCGTTAAATAAACTTGAGTGGTTGGGCGATGATATCTTGTAGTTGTTTCTAATTCCGAAGATGCTGAGATAGGATACACTTCTTGGACTTTAACAGTCTTAGAACTATCCAATTTCTGCTCTGGTAAATCTTCCTGCACGTTGATATTTTCAGTTATAGGATCTTCTATAGTGGTAACTTGGAGGTTGTATTTATTGACGAGATACTCCTCTTCAGGTGTTAAAATTTTCGACCTCGTGATTAGTTGAGGTTTCCTAATCGGTTGGTCTTCGTAAAAAGCGTGTTGGTGGATCTTCACCGTCGAATGCTCCTCTTGTTCTTCGTGAGAATTTACGATTACTTGTGGTGGTGGTGTTGTTGTCGTCGTCGTTGTCGTCGTCGTCTTAAAAATGGGATTTATTTTAGATACAGGAGCACTTGAATAATATTCCGTTTGTAGAGGTCTACCTCTCGTCCTAAACTTTTGCCTGGTTGGAATCTTTCTAGGAAGCTCTGTTGTTGTTGTTGTTGTGGTCGTTGGTGCTATCGCCGTAACAACAACATCTTGTTTAACTGGATGATAAGTTTCCGTGGTAGTCGTGGTATGCCTAAATCTGCTTCTCGAAGGATGTTGAGTCCTCACCTTTAAAGGATTCCTAATCGGAGATCTTGTAGTTGTCCTATCATTATATCTACTACTACCACGCCCTCTATTCCTAAGTCTTTTCTGGGTGGTAGTTTCCACCCTAACCGTAGATGGCGCTTCGGTAGACGTACTAGTCGCTACTAGGTCGTAATCGTAATTAATTGGGGGTATCGTTTGACTGATTTGGTCGTAAATGATTGGAGTGTGGGTTGTTTGAGGTGTTGTTTGAATATCTGTTTTGGTTAATTTTTCCGGTGGTGCTAACAGAATCGGTGTCAATAATTGACGAATCGAAGGGTCTTCTAAGCTGTTGATTAAACCCGGTAGAGCTGGATTTAAAGACGAATCTTGAGGGTGATCGTATTGGGTGTGATATTGAGGTTCCTGTTGGATCCTGCCTCTTGTTCGTTGTTTAAGAGGAGATTCTTCGTAAGTGGGCGTTGTTTCGTATTGTCGATTTTTAATTTTTGGCGTGGGGGTGGTTGAAGGTATCGGATATTCTTCTAAAGTCTTATAAAGCCCTTGATTAATCGGAGTGGATTTAATTTTGGATTGGTGATGATTTGAGTTATCGATACTAGTTTGTTCCTGTTTAATATTAGCTAGATTTGTCCTGATTGGTACCTGGAATAACTCATCATAATCTATATGGGGTTGAGGCACACGCACTTGTGAATCTAACGGTAGATATCGACGATCCTCTTTCGTCGTTTGCTGGTCGCTGGATCTCGTCGGAATTATCGAAAAAATATCCATCGTTTCCGGCACCAATTTACGATTTTGATCGCTTAGATTGGCGTCGAATTGTTGGTAATAGTTGGGGGGCGGTGTGCTGTCACCTCGCGGAAAATTCGCCAACTCCTCCTGGAAGAAATTCTGCACAGCGTCTTTATCGTGGTAAGGGGAAATCGTGGTGCTTATACTGGGGATGATTTCGAAATTGTTCGAGTTGAATTTCGGCGTAGATTCCGCTTGAGGCGCTGGTGTTGTAGACGTCACGCTAGAAAGATCGGAATAATAATTTAAGTGGGATTTCTGCTTGTTATCTTGGAGTGTAGATGGAGCTGGTTGTTCATGGCTCAAATTTAAAGACGGATTGTTGATCTCCACATTCGGTTGTTTAATGTTTTGTTTATGATTAACGGTGTCGTAATTATTAATATAATTCACGACAGGATTTGCTTGTATGCTGTGTTCGCCTGTTACGTCAGGATGGGTTCTTGTTCTCGTTTGTTGTTGTTGTTGCTGCTGATATTGTTGTCTACCTCTCGTCCTAGTAGGCCTTCTAACGTAATAAACAGGAGTCGCTTCTTCCGTTACAACTTTAACAGTGGTGGTTTCCGCTTTTTGCTGTTGGGGTGGTTGGATATCCTGATAAGGTCTTAAGAAATCTTCTACGCTAGGCACAGCTTCTAAAAGAGCCTCCCTTTCCAATTCATTGTTGTTTATCACGACAGATCCCACGTGAGGCGATGGGAACGGTATCTTAGAATAACCAGTTGGTGTTTTGTAATTTAAAGGAGCGACGAAGAAGGGGAGTTGATCGACTTTCCTTTCAATCCTATTCGATTCTATACTCGATAAATAAGGTAAATCGAATTTGGAAAATCCATCTGGTGGATCTAGATTAGCCGGTCCGACGAAGACGTGAGGACTTTCCGGTCCGATCGTGTCTTGAACGTCGATGGTTTTAGCGTCTTTTAACGCGTTTAAAACATCGGTGATTTTAGGATGCCCTGGTGCGTTCATATAGACGGCTAAAGGCGGTTGATGGGGTTTACGTCTCCTAGAAAGTGGTTTTAAAGTCGTTGTTGTAGCTGGTGTCGTCACAAAATTAGAAGAAGACGGGGAATAATAATTTTGTTGGTCTAATTCCTGTTGGAATTTGTGAGCTTGCAGTGCTTGCTGGATGAAATCTTGTTCGATTCCTTGTAGCAAATTTTCCTTTTTCAACGGTTGGATCATCTGTTTATGTTTGTGGCGTTTCTGCGATTGAGCTTGTTGTAATTGTTCCAACGGCACATACAATAATTGGACGTTTTCTTTGTTGTCGGGTTTAGGTGTGGTTGAAGTGATATCGATCGTTTTATAATTCTGATCGGCTACGTTTAAGAGCTCGTGGTTGAAATTTTGAATTCCCGAATTATCGTAGAGGGTGCCGTTTTGAATTTGTTCCAATGGTTGTCTATTCTGTTGGTAAGTCTGTTGGTAATTCTGTAATTGTGCGGGTTGTTGATACAGTTGTTGAGGTGGCACAAATTGTTGCGGTACAGCCGGATAATTCTGCGGTATCAAAGCCGGATTATAAATCTGCTGGGGAATATATTGATTGTATTGACTCGGATTTATCCGCGGCGGTTGAATTTGTTGCGCGATTTTCTGCGATTGCTGCAGAACCTGCCGCGTAATCAAATCAATATTGGGCAATAGATGTTGGGCAGTGTAAGCCTGCTGCAATTGCGCCGGGGATAATTGATGATATTGCTGATTTTGTCGGTGTTTCTGCTTGGGCGTCTCCGCCAAATATTGCTGGTAATTGTTATTGGTTTGGCGTACGTTCCTGTAATCGTTGTAGGATGATCTGGATCCTTGTGGGAAATTTAACGCTTTACCCGTCGCCTTCTTTTCGATTACGTGTTCGTCGGTTTTGCAATCGATGCAAGATGCCGGTTGAGATATCGGTAACCATTCGTTGGTGTCGTAGGATCTGGCGTTTTGCGAATATGTTATCGCGGATAATTGTAGGAGGAGGAGGCTCATCAACGTAGGTCCTTTTCTTCGGAGAATCTGCAATATGAAAGTATAGATTAGTTTCGATTAAATTATAATAAACGCGTTAAATGGATAATTATGTTTCAGAACAATAAAAATCGGTCTAGAAAGGTGATTAAGGCTCTGCGTTAGCTAGGATATTGATAAAAGGAGAAGTAATAGTGAGAGTTGCAAAAGTGAAAATTAACTATAAAGTAGATCGATAGGAAAATGTATCTAATAGTATCTATATATCAGATAAGATTTATTAGAGCGATGAAAGTAGATAAGTCGGAAATTTTAGTAGACCAATAGAAGAAAAAGAGATAAATGAATATAAATATATAGCGAGATTTATTTATTAATTAATCTTACGTAATATTGCTAATTATACTGTATATCTATGGGGGGTTTAGCAAAATTTATAGTCGGAAGATTGCCAGGAAAAAAAAAGATCCGTGCAATGTTCTAGTTTTGTATATATGTCAAGGTCAACACAACCGATTAAGATTACAAACGTAAACATATTTGCGTATGTTAGAAGTTAAAAATATACCCGAGCCGTCGATAGCAGAAATGAAAGATCAATAATTGACTACTTCTTGATAAGTAGAGAGAAATTTAAACTAATAAAAGATATTAGAGTTTACAGACAAGCAGAAATAGATGACAAGAGAAAATATAAAAAGCCACAGACTCAGAGAAGACGACATTAAAAGGAAATACCAAGAAAGACCAAACATCAATCTAAAAGAAAATGAACAAGAAACACCATTAGAGGAAAAATGGAGAAGATTTACGAAAATAATTTTGGAAACTGCAAAAGAATGCTGTGGCACAACAAGAATAGTCAATACAAACATGAAAAGAACACAGTGGTGGGGTAAAACATTACAAGCGAAAATAGAAGAGAAGAAAGAAGCATGGAAGAAGTACTTAGGCACTAAAAATGCAACCGATTACATATATTATTATTATTATATATAAGCAACGAAGAACTGAAGTCAAAAAAGGAGTTAGAGAGGCAAAGACTGAATCTTGGAGAGAATTTGGAGAAAAAATGAACGATAATTTTAGACGAAATCACAAACTATTTTACAGAACATTGAAACGATGATAAACATAAAAGATAAAAATAGAAAAATCGTGACACGCGAGGAAGAAATTATGGAGAGAAGGAGGGAACATTTCCAAGAATTAACAAAAGCAGAAAAAGAACCAACACACAGGATATTCAAGAAATAACAGAGGAAGAACTGGAAGAAGCTATAGACAAAATAAAATTAGGCTCGGCTGCAGGGATCGACAACATTACTTCTGAAATGATTCGATATTTGACGATAGAGGGAACCAACGAACTTCGTGAAATAATATGAATATGGCAATTAAAACTAAGAAGATACCAACAAATTGGAAAACGGGGATCATTTTACCAATATATAAGAGAGAGGGGATAAGAGAGAATGTAGAAATTACAGAGGTATAACCCTATCCAGCATGCCCTGAAACCTATAACCAAGGGTGATCGAGGGCAGATTAAGGAACAGTGTGGTTTTAGAAAAGAGAGAAGTACACAGGATCAAATTTTTACAATACGACAAATTACTGAGAAAATAATCAATAGAGAAATACCTACATGTATGCTTCATAGACTTAGAAAAGGCTTTCGATAGAGTAAGAAGGGAAGATATATGGATAATATATAGACGTTAACAAAGAGTAAAAAGTAAGATGAAGAAATTAAAAATTAGACACTGGAAGATGGAAGAGGTGAAAATATCGGAACTGATGTTCGCTGATGTAATTTTGGCGGAATCGAAAGAGGCCCTAGAGATACTGAACGATGCACTACACAAAATAAACATGAACATTAATATAAAGAAAAAAGCATGATCATAGTAAAAGAAAAAAGAAGACATGAGATACATGTGAATGGAGGAAATATAGAACAAGTAGAGGGATACAAATATTTGGGAACGTTCATCGAAGAGAATGGGAAACAAAATGGACAAAGAAATGAATGAAAGAGTGAAAAAAGCAGGAAAAACGTTTAACGTTTCGCTGAAGATATTATTCATGGGAAAACGGGAAAATAGGACAGGAAATAAAAACCGAAGTGATCAAGGGAATCGTAAGAATAAGTACAAATCTAGAATAAATGCCGTAGATATGAGATTTCTGAGAAAGATACATGGCGAAAATAGGAGAGACAGAATAAGAAATGATGTGTTTAAAGAAGAACTGAAAGTTGAACTGGTGCTAGAAAAGATAGGGAAAGGCGAACTAAGATGGATAGGGCATGTGCATCGAATGAAAGACGACAGAATGACAAAAAGAATTATGGAAACAAAAGCTCAAGGAAGAAATCCCAGAGGAAGCAGAGAAAAGGGGCATCGCGTGGAAGAACATAAGAAAACTTGCGAAAGATAGATCTAAATGGAGTGAAATATGCAGAAATAAACAATAACACAATTCCTAGGCCTACACCTAACGGTAGAAGGCAAACGATTAAGAAGAAGAAGACAAAAAAAATATATCTAACGTTTAGAAAAGTATCTATTTCGACCTGTTCCAGAATATTAAGCCCTTTACAAAAAATAATTTTGGAAGCTGTAAAAGTTCAGTCTGAAAAAGAAACGTTAAAGAACTAACTGGAGAATGAAAGAACGCAGTATTGCAGAAGTATTGCGAAATCGAAGAAGTTGAAATAGTGAAGAATCGTGTAAGAAATGTGTTATAAATCCATAGATCTTGCAAGCTTGTACGTGATAAAGTATCAAAGAAGTACGAAAGACGTTGATTAATATTTTTTTACAGTAACAACTTGATTTTTATTGCTCATTACAACAAAATGAAACACACCAAACGAAAAAGATGAAATTATGTTAGACCGAATTTAAGCTTGAGCTAGGATAAAACCCCTTTTTTGAAAATGGATGCTGGTCCATTCAAACCACTGGCGCAGGAAAAGGGAGCAGAAGATTTGGAACGTGCAGAAGACGTTCTCGACAAAATAGATGGGACTAAAGGAGAGCCTACTGGAGATATTGATGAGCACGAAGAATCCGAAGGTACCTAATCTAGTAGAAACTGAAGAAGAAGAGGAGGTAGAAGAAGTGACGAAGAAACTCAAAAATTAATCAATGAAGCTAGGGAAGCTCTCAGAATGAATTTTCTGTCCTTGAAGAGTGGTGATTCGAATATGAAGTTTACGAGTACATTTATTAGCCTCGCTATGTAAATTCAATAATGTTAACTAGAACCTAACGAAATTGTGAGTATGAGTTGTCGTGTTAACCATCCTTTTAAGAATTTTATCAGACGAGATAAAGAGTGCTTACGTTTTCTTAAATATATATTAGATACGAGTGGGCGTGTAATAAACATTAACATATTTCATCAATCGGTCACATAACAATCATTAAAGGAAAAGTGTAATGAACTTGACAATGACCTTAGAACCATGCCTCGATCGCGGATGCTTTCTATTCTTACGGCCTGTTAATAGTAACCTACTAAGATGCGCCGGCTATGATGTATCGTCCGTCCATTCATCTGAGACATAATACGACAGGAAAGCATCGTTTCGTAATTACTTAGGTACGAGATGATGTATTATCCGAATTAACGTTGATAAAATTTAATATTATTTCTGTTAAGTTGGAATACTAGTTAACCTGTCGTTCGAAAGTAATCTTGTTTTCTCTGTTGATGGAAATATATATACTTAAATGTTTATACAAGTCGTTATATCTGTATTGAATGCCTGTACTGAGTTAATCAACAACCTGCTTGCCTCTTTGCGTCAATAGCCGGTAAGTAAAACTTGTAAACCGGAGAAAGTCCCAAGTCCGGCTGTGTGATTACTGCCCTACTTTGCTACCTTTTAAAAAAATATATAGACACGCGATAATTACTGTATAGACTCCTTAATAAAATTCTTATAAATATTTTTGTAGGAAGATTGTCGTTAAAAGTACATATAAGGTCGACATATTTATATAAGTAAGTTACGGTGGCTACCTGCATAAAGTTTACTTTCTACTTAATTATGGTAATTATGACGTAACATTCAAGCAATTTATTGTCAACTATGATAATTATTCTTTGCAATGCATTGTTTCTTCTTTGGTATTACGAAGTGTTTTTGGCTTAATTATTTACTAATGTTGAACGAAATTTTTTCTTGTACAATCTTCGTTTTCAATTTTTATCTTTAAATTTTTATTACCATCTGTTCGCTTTTTTCTTTTGTAATGACATACTAACTAATTCTGGATACTGAAGACATTCAATTTTTAACAATTGTATTTATCAAACCAATAATTGTAGTCATCCCCTCGTAATTTGAAACAAGCTTCTTACATCATGATTAGGTTCGATTACCTGAATATAAATTATGTTGCTATAATGTGTTTCAATGTACTTCCGGATTGGATCAAAGCTTTAACACCAACGTCATTAAAAGTCGTATTGAAGAAATACATCGATCATTTTTCTGATGATTATTGCTCCTTATTATCCCTCCTGATCTTGCTGAAAATATCTTTCTTGGGATAAAATGTGTCCATCATTTTATTCTACATCAAATTTTAATGAATGCATGATTCCCTAGCTATTTTTTTAGCATAAGAAGTTTACAGCCTCGACAGTTCGATGCATACCAACTGTGATTAATACACTACAACTTGAGACTATGTCACAGTGTTGTGAAGGCATTCTGATTGCAATCCTGATACAATTCCTACATCCTTAAAGCTCATGCTTGTAGTGAAGCTCAAGGACTATACATTATAAATGGACAGATTTTGTAAAATGCTTATTTACTTAATATAATACATTTAAATATAAAACTCGTCGTTATGACTCACTCTGTATAAAGATATTACAATGAATACGTAGGCACCAATCGGCTAGGATAAAAACGACACTAAGCTCTTTCTTTCTTCGTCTAAAAGTTTTCTTTGCTAATTCATTCGGATTTATTATTAATTTTCGGTTCAATTATAAAATTTTGTTCTTAGGTAGTTCATTTTTTTTAATATTATAGAAAAATGCGAGATTTTTAGGATATTTTAGGTTATTAATTGATCAACAGGGTATAGTTTTAATAATATTCAAAAGAAAAACTTTGACTTTATGGATTTGTTTGATAATTACAGGTAAATATTATAAAATGGATCAAATAAGGAATCTTTCATATATATAGGTAGGTAAAGCCACATCATGGCTTTTCAAATCAAGACAACTGTCAGAAAGCATTTAATAAATAATAATAAGGTTATTCTACTGATAAAAATGGCTAGAAGAAAGATAAAATTTTCCAATTTCGGAAAATCAAACTCGGAACAAATTTATTAGAATTGTCTCGATATAGTGTTAGAAATGTGATTAAAAGATACAAAACTATACGGGTTTGGTTACTACAAAGCCCCGAAATCTCAGAAAAAGTAAATTTACTGAAGCTGAAGAATTGTCGAACATAACAGACGTGGAAATTATTTACAACTAACTGTTCTCTGGGGTGAAATTGTTGGAAGGCAAATTTCTACATCCACGTGTTATGACCTCTCTATGGAGAGGTTCGTAAGCCAGAATTTGTCACTTACAAGGTGAGATATTTTATTGTATAATAAAAAAAGAGTTAAGTTGGAATTGGAAAAATTATTTCTTCTAAAAGATTGTTCTCAATTGACCGTTTTGTTTAAGGTAAAAGAAAAGTCTCTTCTAACAACACAGCAGAAGAAAAATAGATTAAAATGGTCAAAAGAACATAAAAGTTGAACAAGAGAGCCAGTATAATGGAGTCGAAAAAATGAAGCTTTCCATTTGGACTGTTAAAAAAAGTAACATATCCTGCCTCAATGATGGTCTGGGGTAGTATATCTTTCAAAAAGATGGGAAAACTTAATTTTATTGAAGGCATAGTGAACACAGAAGAATATTTGATGACATTTATTTAGAGGAATGGTCGTTAGCGGTAATTGATATCCGGACAAAATTTTTTGTTTCAGCACGATGGAGCTGCATGTCACACTTCTAAAAGAACTTTAAAATGGATGGAAGACTTCAAGCCACCACTTTTAGAATGGATTTCTAGTAGTCCAGATTTATCACCAAATTGAAACGTTGACAATCCCTGAGCTGAAGCAGAAACTACAGGAAATTTGCGGTTCGTTTAACCCACAATTTTGCGAAAGGTTGGTTAATACAATGTCACAAATAATTTTGACTGTAATAAAAAATAAAGGTGACATTACCCAGTGTTAAACTTACAAATGTATTTGTTCACATTTTCTTATTTGCTCCTATTTTGTTTTAAATTAGTAGTAGGTACGTACAGTCTGTTCCAAAATTAATGTCACCCTCTGTGCCGAAAAACACGTTATAACTACTAATGCAAATTAAATGCATTAAGTTTAATCGATATTTGGTTTGCACCGCATTTTTATAAGATTAGTATTCACTAACGAAAAATCGTATTGGATTATGGGAAACATCATTTTATGGGTTTGTTTAGCCTTGGGAGCGACATTAATTTTGGAACAGACTGTACATATGTAGAAAATCCTAGGGTGGGCCAATTGAAATGGGAAGGGGCTCATATATCAATATATTGTAATCTATCCTTGTTTATAATGTTTCAAGTCGTATTCTTGTGCATATTAAGCAAATATAAGACAATTTTATAATTCAACATTTGTAATAATAATGATATTGATACTAATGACATTTATAAAAAAGAAGTCAGATTTAGAAAGTAGGATGCATTTTTAAATGTTCCTTTCGACTGTAGTTTCTATCTTATCAGAATAATATCTGTAGGTTAATTAATTTACTTTAAAAGTTTCACATTGAATCGAGAAAGCATCGAAAAATCAAAAAAAGTAGATATGCTTTTTACATTCGTCTTTTCTTATTAATTTAGAAATGTCAAGGGTGCAAATTTTAGTAAAAAAAGGAGGTGTTTTCGAAAAACGATCGAAAGAGTGATAAATATATTAGAACGCAAAACAACGAATAATGTATCAAACGTTGAAAAGGTATGTAATGTAACGTTTCTCTATCCATTTGGGCAGGATTTCTACACGTAGAAATACGATGGTTTGACAAAGAAGTAAACGCTCTTGATAGTCTGCTCGGACCAATCGACTCAGAATGGAACGATGGGCACGTTTTGTTATACATCAGTGGACGTCCTCCTTTAACTTTCTTTGTCGAGGCTTTCGATGCTCCCAGGAAATCTTTATTATTGTGTTGAAGTAAGTTTTTGGTTTACTTTCTTTCGCTCTCAACTGTACTTGAATATTTTCAAAATAAACATCACTCATGCAATCTTATAATTCTTCTCGTATCAATTACATGTTAATCTATAATCCATCATTCAAATTGAATCATATTTATATATCCTTCCTAATAATTGAACGAACGGTACTGTCTTATTAAATGGCAAGGTCGTCGATTTAAATACGTTCAGGATATACAAGAGTAAGCTGTTTCAGTTTGTAGGTAATAATATGGTAACGATGTCGTAATCACTTGGCTGACTTTCAGTATTGTAACTGGTTAAGATCGTGAGAATTGAATAATGCATATTTGCATATACCTTACATGACTCTGATTGTCGGACGTAATCCGAGAATAGGTAATACATATTCGTTTAATTGTATATATATGTATGTACATACATACATCTGCATGTAATCATTGTGTAATAGTTTTGGAAGATTTCAACAATAATTTTTAATTAGGAAGATTAATTATGTTAAATCCGTTCTAAGTTTACGAGTTTTAATTTTTTAATTAGTAATGAAGCAATGAGTAAACTAGGACAATGTTGGGTGTAGTTATTAGATGTTTTTGACTTGATATTACAACAAAATTACGAATAAATTCTATTGCGTTAACTGTAATTGGTTATTATTAAACCTAAACATTGATATTGTTAAAAGTTGCTTAAATGATCGTTCTGTAAACGATTCTAAATAGTTATGAGCAAAATTTTACACAATATTTCACTCGAGCGGATAAATGCTGATAATTTCTTGGTTTACAACATTAAACAACGTCACAGATCAATTTCATTCTCTTAGTATATATATAGTAGGATGTCCTACTTTTTCCTGCGTTAACTCTTATGCTGCCTACTAGATTAACGACACTTTTAAACAAATTGCATTTCCGTATTAACATACAGCGTTTAATACCGCTTATAATTGATATATACAACGATTGAAACCGCGACGGCCTAATTGAGGTTTCGGTTTGCTCTAATTGATGATCTTTAATTCGATTGAATGTTACATATTTAGGCGATCTAATCAATTATTTTTGAGATAAATAAAATATAATTTAGAAAGCATATAGTATTAATCAAGTGTGCACGATTTTAAAATAAACAAATTAAAATAATAATGGTAACATTCTAAAATGGAATAAGCGTTCAAACGTAATTAGTAGCATAAAGCGATCGACGTGAAATTAATTTTGTACAGAATTTTGCAAAATTTACCACATGTGACGTGCTCGTTCGGTATGCTAGTTGAAAGTAAGTTGCGAGTGTAGAGAACTAGGTTACCGTAACGCCTGCAGCTTTGCACTTTAACATTCTAAAATTTAATGCAGCCAGCCGTAAGTGAACTGACTAATACCCTAATACATAATATATAAGAAATTTTCTGTATCACATAACGTCAACGTTCTCATATTCCATTATTCTATTTTTTTTTATACATGGACATGTATGATATACATGGATAAATCTAGATCTTTTAATTAAATAATTTGTCACAATAAAAATTAAGTTAAGTTAAATATTAATTAACTATATTATTTCAATTACAAACCTACATTATATGACGTTCAATTTGTTTAACTAAAGTAGTAAGGCTAACCATCAGCGCAGTCACTCGGCTTTTAACAGCTAAAACCTGTCAATAATTATGACAATTTGGTGATTTTACATAGTCACCATCAGCGCAGTCACTCGACGTGGACATCCTGTATAAGCTGTATTTTAACAGCTAAAACCTGTCAAACTGTCATAATTATGACAATTTGGTGATTTTACATAGGTTTTAGCTGTCAAAATACGGCTTATACAGCGTGTCCACGTCGAGTGACTGTGATGATGCGCCCACAGTTTACCTACTTACAAGCGAGAACGAAGACAATCAAAACGACGATTTAGTAATTGAATGATTTTCCGAGAGATTCGAAAGAAGTAACTAAACTTGAAGTATCAGCAAAAAGATGGCTCTATATTACGCTTTAAGAATGATGAGTTCAAACTGGTGCATGCACATTTATTATTCAATACCACTCCAAACAACAATGATCAAGAAAGATATTAAAATATCAAAGTTGGTTTAACCCAAAAAATATCTTCCCCCTTCAAGGACATACCAATCAAATTAGGTTTCTACAAGGGGAAATCTGCCACCCCAAAACCATTACAATCAAAACTGTAATTCTGTATACATTGGACAAACCTGTCAATATCTAGACAGAATGAGATAACATCGTTTAGATTGTCAACACTCATCTAAGAAGACAGCATTGTCAGAACATAGAACCTCTTTGAAACATACGTTTAATTTTGACAACGTTATTATTTTGGAAAGGGAAAACAGATGGTCTACTCGTTTTTATTCCTCGAAATGTTTCACATTCAAAGGACAGAGAACAAATAACTGTTAATTATAAAACAGACATCCAAAACTTCCTACATTTCGTCCATTGACAAACAATATTACAATAAAAACAAAAATAAATAACACAATTTCAATGATTTTCATTCTATAATCAGTGTATATTTTTTACAATCAAATAAATCAAATAATAATTTAAATTCTTCAGAAATGATTATAAATAATTCAATAATACTTTCGTTCAATTGTCCACTAATTTTTTACCTATCTCTATATTGACAATATAATTTTCCCCAACTTAGATAGGAAAAAAGGTTCACGTCTTCTTAATTTCTAACGTCAATAGCTGCAATTCCATTAACTTTCCTTTTACACCTAACGTGTACCTACAGCTAAGTACTTCTTTTCAACAAAGTCAACGTCTGTCTGCAAATTTATCGAAGAAGAAACTGGGATACCGAAAAGCACAATCAATAGAATTTTGGCCGAAGATTTGGACAAACGAAGACCAGAAAGATTGGAGAGTTTAGCATTCCAAAGACATGTTAAAAAGGTCACAAAAAAATCCGGCAAGCATATCAGTCGTCGTTAGCGTGCAGCATGAAATCTACCAGAATAGCCAAAATGGAAGCAGCTCTTTTTCGATTTAAAAAGAATTGTTCACATTGAATTCGTTTCAGAAGATCAGTATATTATATAGTTCTAGAATTCGACGAGTTCGACCGGAATATTGGGCATCATTGTTATCGATCATGCACCCTATTCATCTAATTTGGCTCCCTGCAACTTTACGGCGATTTTCCAAACTGAAATTGGCGATGAAAGAAAATTTCGAAAAACTTCAACTTCAACAAGAATAGAAAAATCTCATTGGATCTGGGACAAACTGTATACATCTAATACACCTAATTGTGAATGTTTGATGATACAATTTATTATTTTTATTATTTGTTTGCTGCTGTAATAACGACTCGACCGTGTAAAATATATGACTCTCTCTTTAGCTCTTTTTCAGAGGCTCCTTTTTTCTGTTGCGTTCCAAACATTTTTTTACGGTTCGCTAATACGAATACAAAAAAAGAATAAGCGTGAAAGTGCTACCGCGCTCACACGTTACATCTAATCGGAATTTCGAGATTTTAACCGAATTTTATAATACGTACGCACGCGTATTAATTCTAATCGATGATATTTTTAAGTCGAGACAAACATTCGCGAGCAAAGAATGAAAGAAAGAAAAAACGTTTCATGCACAATTGAATTTATGAAAGTTTTTCTTTCCTCGCGGTGTATGAGGAGAAAATAAGAAACTACAAGCGTGTGTGGTATGTTATGGAAATTTATCGTTAAGAGTATACCGAGGTAACAATTTCTCTTGTTCCATATATTATAAAATTCAGCTCGGAGATATAGGTACCGAATCTATACAACAAATATTGTTTATAACATTTTAATTTTATGTTTAAAACATTTTAAATCGTTCATCTATTATTTATTAATTATCATTATCACACCTAGAACAATGACGAAAATGTACTTTCAAACGGTATTTACCATCTGTTGTTGGCGTGTAATTAAAGAGATAATAAAGCTCGAAGAATAACCTTCACACATAACTTCTTGCATAACTTCCCTTGTGGTCTCAAGAGATATTACAGCATGATTTTTGCTCTTTGTGCGTTACGTCTAATCTAAAGGATGATAAAAAGGTAATTAGACAGGCATCCTAATGCCTGTGTTCCTACAATTGTACATACATAGCGTGGGAGGAACTTGAATATTACATGAAAGTGTTAAATTTTGTGTTAATTACCGTTAAAAGTAGGTTTATAATACAAGAAGATTTAAAATCGAAACACAGCTATAATCGACTCTTGTTCAAAAGTATTACATCGCTGCCCCACTGTATAAGCGTAGAATAAATTACATAATTTCGCAACATTTAATGTAGCGTAAATAAGTAGAATAAAAGCACACAATTTACTAACGCAAAATACCGGTATTCGGTGTCCCTGTTTGCCAAGAATTATGTAGCAATTCGTTTTACGTTTTCACGCAATTAAAACTGCATACAATATCACGAAGATTTAGGTATTAATTCTTTTCCTTAAAAGAAACCTAAACGATTCATGAACGATGATGTGCAACGTAATGGCTCCGTGTTAAATGCTAAATTGATCTAAACGAATCTTACGTCAACGTACGTAAGTACTTGTGGAGTGGTGCATTCATATAATTTGCCGAGATAGCAAATTATGCGCGATGAATTAAAGATGAGAGCTTCGTACTTATATTCATACAAACATTGTTTTCATCGAAATAAATAGCACTTTCTTTCGCTGTATGTTTAGTAATTCCGAAATGATTTGTAAAATGTTTATTAGAAAATAAATGCCGTGTCCAAGGTCGATTTGCAAAACCGTAATTGCATTCTTGGGGTCGCCTACTATTCTAGAAAACAGACGTAAAACCTACGCTCCGATTAGTGAAATTTGCAAATTAAATTAATGCCCTCATTCAAGTTTGTGTTTCTAGATTTTTCTTTTGAACACAATCATCTTATATTTCCTCTTTACAGCTTATATTAGAATTAGAAGCTGTTAATTTTGATGGGTAACTAAACCTTAACAGATTAACTTTGAAGCCGTATTTTATCTACATGTGACAGATAACTGGTTTTCATTATGAAAATGCCGATGCCCTACACAGCAAACGGTGTGTATATTCAAAAAGATCCAAAGTTTTTAAATTGATTCTGACAGTTAGCAGTTTATTTTTTATAGGTCATATTTATAGTCCGTGCTTGAGGTTGTGTCGATGTTTGAGCATGCGATTTTGACGTAAATGTCATTACAAATCTGTCAAAATCGCGTGCTCAAGTATCGACACAATCTCAAGCACGGACTATGAATATGATCCTAAAATAAGTACTAGAATTTTAAAATGACAGTTTATATACAATAATGTCATCAGTGTCAATTCTGTTCTGATACGTTCTTTCTTTCGACTTTAATAATAACATTACTAACCGATAATTTGTTTTCGTTACTTTTTCATCTTTACCTCGTCTCTAATTTTAGACGCACTTTTTATTTTAAACAGAAATTGTGCTGTACGAACCTATACGTTGGAGAATTTGCGTCGCCAACCGCCAGGGGGGACGATCTGCATTTTCTCCGACAGTCAGGCAGCCTTAAAGGCCCTAGCATCTTATTATATATAGCCTCCAAACTAGTATGGGAATGTCTGCAAAACCTAACTGTAGTGTGATGTGTGGGTGGTAGTACACAGGGATGTATTGGACAACGAAATTGCAGACCAGCTAACAAGAGAGAGTTCCTAAATGAAATTGATCGGACAGGAGCTAGATCTAGGTATTACAAAGAAAGCAATTAATGCGCGGATCATAAAACAACAATCATGCAGCTGAACAAAGGCACAGCAAACGAATGATGGGACGACCACCGCAACGACTAACTGCTGACTTACTCGCATTAAACAGGACTCATCTTAGGGCAGTAACATGTCTATTAACATGTTTGCACAAGATCTATAAAGATGAACCGTTATGCAGACTCTGTAATGAGGAGGAGGAAACAGCCTCACCTAGGTTAGGGTTAGGTTAAGAGTGGGGTGGCATGCGGGCCTATTTCGCCGCGACCTTTACAGGTCTATTGTGATCCCTTTTACCTTAGAGAACGCTCTCTAGTTTCGCCTTCTTAATCAGACTTATCATTTTTGAGAGCGGCTCTTTTGTGTAGCCGTTGGCTGTGGGGTTCTCTACCCCCATTGCTAGAAACCTTGTCCTCGCTAGGCCGTCACAGTGGCACAAAACATGAACTGGGGTTTCTTCTTCCTCTTGACAGAATCTGCAGAGAGCATTTTCTGCCAGGCCTATGTTAAACATATGCCTATTCAGTCTGCAGTGACCGGTCATCAGACTTACTATCATTTTGACAGTCTTACTTGACTCCTTAGCCTGTCTTTGTCCTGGCGATCTTACCCACCATTCCTTGGACTTGTTTTGTGACCATTCGTAGATGGACCTCTTAATTTGTGATTTGGTAGTGCCGAAGGAACCTAACCTAACCTCACCTAACCAACTAACCTGTTTGAGTAAAACACGATCAAGGAAAAAATAATATAATAGCGAAGTTCTTCACTGGATCTCTTGGTGCAGAAGTAGAACATTAAACACTTCAACTCACAAAAATACCAAAAAAACTTTGTCGGTTTTTTGTAAAAAGTTTTTTGATGTTTTGTGGATTAAGGTGTTTAGTGTCATAACACAATAGGTCCCCAATAGTGGTCCACAGTGTTAGGGATAACCAAAGACTGTCCTGCCTTGATATTAACCAATGAATCAATTAACTCGTAACGACTACCGTTTGTCTCTTTCATTACTCCAACTCAATAAACACATTTTGATTTGAGCAATAAATAAATTCAGAAAAAATCTCCCTCAAAAGTGGCTATGGAAAACGTTACGTATGTCTTTACTAAGTTATATGTGCTTATGTATGTTAAATGTTATGCTGACGACAACATTTAGAGAAATAAAAACAAATTTCAACAGGAATAATGACAAACTATACACATATAATTCTACAATACACATTTGCGCTCGTTCTGTAAATGGATTTATAATATTCTGAAGCAACTCAGGGTTATTATTAATTTCGTTGAACTTGTTTAGAATTCCCCTTTGCAGATCACCAATATTCTGCACAGGAGTTATAAATTAGATCTATGTTTCGGGTATGCTACTGACGCAGTCAAAACGCCGATGAAAAGCCTTCATAACACATCCTGTATTTGCTTAATATGAGGAAGAATAGAATGCTAATAGAACCATATTTATTTAAAACTTTAATCAATTTTGATAGATTACAAAAGTTTGACGTTTATACAGAATTGTTTTTCTTTACTACTGTTTTGTGCCTTCGACTAGAAGATTCCTTTCGAGAATTAGATCAAACCTTATACAGGGAGAACCGTTAAAAAGAATTACCCTAATCTTCGACGATAACGAATTAATTAGTTGTAACGAGATGGTCCAATCAATCGGCTCCTAGCATGGATGTTTTTTGAGTAGGTGCACTTCTTGGATTCCTTCCAGACTTGGACTATATTAAATAGGTACAGCCCACTATTCTATACTACATTGTAGTCCGTTCTATCTGGATTTTATTTGTCTCTCTATAGTTCTCTTTCTAGCATATAGAAGATTACAGCCTCGATGTGATTAATACACTACAGATTAATGCACTAGTGAAGGATTGTGAAGTAACTTGAGATGATGCCACAGTGTTGTGAAGACATTCTGATTGAAATTCTGTTGATTTTTAAATCAGGCACGATAGGGTTCCTACATTCTTAAATACTTACTTAATACACTTAATGATAAAACTGTCGTTATGACTCACTCTGTATAAGCGTATTATAATCAACACACACACCAATTGTCTAGAATAAAAAAGTTACTAATCTCTCCCTTTCTTAGTCTAATATTTTAGATTTATAATTATTTTTTGGCGCATGTGACGATGGAAAATCATTTATTGTTTCAAACTCATCATTTAAAAAAAAACGAAAGTAATTTTTAAGTAAGTTTTTGAATTTACATAAGGAATGTAAATAAAACAGTTTCTTATTAGAATGTTAATTAATGCGTATATTAAAAAAATATTAGTCTATTATCGTCCCGAATTAGATCGGAACAAGTAAAAGCGGATGCTAATAACTCATAGCATTCACCGATCTACTCTCCAATACAAACAAGAAGCGAACGAGACACAATCTCTCGCTTATAATATTTATGTAGAAAATATTAAAATTTCTACATACATAAATATTTTATTAGCATAATACTGATTGATATATCAACTCACCATGTTTGTAATATCCAAAAAAGGTACAGCCGTAAACAATTAAATTAAAAAAAAACAAACAGTCACGTTATATGCACTGATAACGTCTTCTCAATACAGTTAAATGTCACATCACATCACTACCACAATCTTAATGGATGAAGTATGTACAAGTGAATATCATAATATTGTAGCAACTGGCATCACCATTCACAGACCGAAGAAAGTCTTCGTACGGCTAATGTTTGAGTTCTTATACGAGGACTGTGGTAAATGTGGGACGAGGGTTCGGAGGGGTCTAGGTATACAACACTAGTACACACTGAAGGTGTATATTGTTATACCTTTATATCGAAATTCCACATTGCATATAGGGAACCCTATATTATTATGTCTTCGGAAGTGCAACCAACAAAAGGGAAACTTTAGATTTGTTTAGACTTTTATCTTATAAAAGTTTATAACAATACTAATACTAATATAATATAAAGGAATTTGTATTTTTTGCTCTCGTTTACTTGTTGAAACCGCAAGAATTTAATTAAAATTTATTTTAATATCATATTTTGTTTTTAAACAGAAAAAAATAAACACACAATTGATAAAATATAGAAATAATATAGAAGTAGAACGTAATAAAATGGAAATGGATTTATTACATTAAGGATATATATTTGGTAGATCTACATTCAAGGAGATCTAGTTTCGTAATAAATCTTATGAAACCAGAGTAAATTGCAAGAGTAGATTCGAACATGATAGGAAGTGCATTGATACCTGTGCTAGCTCTAATGTGAGGCATTTGTAATAATAATATCGAGACCTTAACGTTCACTTCAAACTTTTGATTCGAATTTTTAAACTATATACGAATTGCACCACCTTATGGTAATGATTTAATACATCAGGGTCTTTTACGAAACCTAATAGAATGGTATAATTTTTTCAATGCAGTCGATTCTACATACATATTATTTACAAATGTTTTTTGTTTTCATTCATAATTAATTCAAAAGAAAATAAAAATGGTCATAGATAATTAGAACTGTCAAAACTTTCATCAAAATTTGTACAGGGGTGTTCAGATAATAGCGATCAATTTAGATATCTTCAAACATTAAACATTGCTAGAACTACGCTGGGAGACAAAATTAAACAAATTGAATTGTTTTATCCGCTATACTCGTCAACCAAGAATATGACAACCTCGAATCTTACCCTGGTTTTACAAACTAACGCCTGTTATGTTACCAGTTAACGCAAAATGAAAGACTAAAGAACAAATTTAATCGCAAACGTTGCAAAACAAATCGACGAATTCTACGTGAAACACCGACGAATGTTATTTCACGACCACCAAGACAGACAAGAATTTTGTTGATAGATCTAGGGACAACAAAATCGTATTAAAAAAAAAACTACTGATACGCAAAATGAACGCTACGAAACGTGACCACAATGGGTTACAAGCCAAAAATTCTCCATAATGCTGAACACTAAAGTGAAATGGGATTGGTATCAATCGAAAAGAAGCAGAATTCAATGCAGGCCCTGCCAAAAATGATGTCACACCGGTCACGTTCGAAAGCAAGAAATCAGCAACTGTCCCCGCAAAATGCTACAATTGCACATCATGCCCAAAGTACAATAGGAGAGTGCCAGTGTACGTAAGAAGGATGCCCTTTACGTAAGATGCAAGGATACTGTCTTGTCTTAATGTTACCTACACGGACTATATGTGGCACAGACATTCTTTGTATGCATACTTGGACAATAAAATTCTAGTAGGATTTGAGTAAGAAGCTTTCTTCTTTCGCTCACTCCAACTGTACAAGAGGTACACCGCAAAAATCACTGCTAACCAGAAGAAAACTAGCTAACCGTTAACCAAACACTAAGCAATATACTCCAATTAACCCCTGCAGACCAGCCCCTAATTTCTAGATCCAAAATTCCCCAGCAATACCACCCTTTAACATCCTCTAAAATCTCAACTCCCAACCTCCTGCAGATCCCACTAAAAACTTGAACGACATGCTTAGGAAATTTGAAGAAATAGATCTTCCATGTTCTGCGAATAATTAGATATCTTTTGAGCTAAATTACAGAAGTTGAACAATCCAATCGATCATCTAAATGCCATAACCAAGTACGACGAATAAACGGCAGATGGCAGAGCTGCAAATACTCAATGATCTGCCAACTGAGGCTACCAATATTCAGAACATTGGTACTCGATCAGTTGAAACTCAACTTTGAGTCGAAACTTACGAAGCAAATTATTCTGGGCGCTATTTTTGAAATTTCTGACGTTAGAGTGGTTGTAAAAGATTGTGTTTTTGTTGCAATGGTATTTTTTGAAAAGCTGTAACATAATGGACGCGACGAAAATAAGTCGATTGGGATTACACGAAGTCGTTGTGAAGAATGATGACAAATCTGACTGAAAATAAAAAACGAGCAATGTATCAGGTTTATACTTGATACAGACGGGCTTGCCGAAGAAGATAAATCAAGTGAAAATATTTTGTATTGGCTTGAACACATGTTTTTTCCAAGATATTTTCAATATTGGAAATCGTCCAATAGAACATCAAGTGTTTTTTTTTATGAAAAAACATAATGTTTGGTCACAAGAAGAAATTATTTGTCCTAAATTGATATGCCTAAACCAGGATTTGGTACAAAAAATCATGGCGATATAGCTAGACGATTTTTTGCAATCCCTAAATTGTCATCTGAAATAACTGGAATCAATTCGTAAATTTGGAGTAATTTTAAAGACAATAAATAGTGGTCTTGACATTAATGTAAATAATTTTCGAAAATATTGTTTAAATACCGCACAAAAATACGTTGAATTGTAATAACACAATTTTACTCATTGGCGTATTGTCAGAAGCAGCACAGGAAGCAAAATACAAAGATGTGAAAAAATTTCGTACACATTTTACGAGAAAATCGTCAAGGAAGCATACAAACGAGGACTTGTTTTGTCGATTAATATTAAGTTCTGATCCATATTTAAGTTTATAACATTTAACTGATTCTAGAAAGAGCCAACTTGATTCTGATACTTTAGAGTTAGTAAATGTTATTGGGAATTCTATTTTTCGCATTTTAGGGTTGTATTTTAGGGTAGGTTTTACAAATGCAGGATTTTTACCCAAAAACATTAAACTTACTCAACTTTTAATGTAAAATTTGTTAAAACTAAAGAGCAAACAATTTCGCGATGGTTTCACGTTCATACCAAATCAAGAAGATACCAGAACCAGTAGAAATTGCGGCAATCAAAGCGGAGTTAATCCCACTGCTGAAAAAACTTTTTTATCTTAACATGAAGATTTATAAACGCAATTTGGAAGGTTTTTGTAGAACTAATTGTTATCGCATTAATTCGCCGAATAGGTACAATTTGCACGGTTTGAATCAGTTTAGTTCCGTTAAAATGAATCGTTCTTTTACGGTAGTTTCTTCTCGTAATGGAAAAGCTTTTCGAGCGTAAGGATCTTTACGCTTTAGATTTTAAATCGTAGAGGTAAAAGAAGAATGATGATTAGTAAAAGTATTGCCTTATACATTTATATAATAAATAAATAATAGACAGAATATGCTGCAATATAACCAAACATCATTATTTATTATTATGTAGTTCCCTTCACTCGTTCATGTTTCTGCACTGTATTTAACGTAAGTCCAGGTATGTAAGCAAGAGAACAGGAAAGTTATATAACCGAAATAAAAATGATCTTTGCATATTTTACCTTCTACACTAACGGAGTTTCATAAATTAGAGCTACATACAATACCGTTTGTTCTGCGTTGCCTATTTATTGCAGAGATATCATGCCAAGCTCGAGTAAACATCTTAAGAAGCAATTTAGAATGTTTTAAATAAAACGTTATTTTATCGTCGAGATGCGATTAGAAATTCATGTTTTCGTGTTTTCTATAATTGGAGTATAGCCATATTTTATTTTAGATTTTGACTTGGTAGTAGGAAACTTTTAAGAGCACTCGATAATTACTTACTTTCACTTCAAGTAGTAGACAGATATTCCGTTGAAGGCCGACCAGTACAGAAGGTTCATATTGTATATAGACAGACTATTATGTTCTAGTTAGGTTTAGATTTTATTTTCAAATGTTTTAGATGGAACCGTTTCCGTTATTGTTATAATTATACAAGAGGTTGCAATATATAACGAGGAGGAACTGTTATATCTATCTTTAACGACAATCTAGGAGCAATCCGTTCTTCCTGTCGAATTTCTCCTAATAGAGGTTACGTTGATTTTATTTAACTGTTTCGTAAATTTGTGTTTAAGTCGTAATTACTACATAAAATAGAATAAGAAAAAGCTATTAATGACAATACATATTATTCTTGAAATCTACAGTTAATCTAATTGAGTATTAATTAAATACGAATGAGTGATAAAGTGAAAGCGAAATAATTATAAATACTTTAACAAACATATGTCTTTGATCCTAAAGGAATTTATTATGATTAAGTAGCGAATATATAGATTTAAAATAAAACCAATACGTCACCGGATAATTGTACCTTTCCTTCATAAACGCACCCGATATAATTATACATTTCCTGTGCTTAAAAAATATCTTAATAGGTGGAAATTTATAAATGATATTACATTATTAATAATTTTAAATTTAGACAAAAATATCCGCGAAGGAAATACCTCGATATAATGATACAATTTATTCGCTGCGTATTAGAAAAAAAGGTGAAAAGATTTGCTTCGGTTTTACGCCCAAAATGTGATTAGTTCACGGACGAAACAATCATGAATTCGGGTACTTTTTAGCGATTGAATTATCTTTATTCACATGTTAATGCGAAATGTGTAGAAAGAACCTATATTATTAAATTAAATGTACTTCAAGCGTTATTAAGCAATCATATACATTAAAAGCTTGTCAAGGATACCTGTCGTTACAGTTAGGAAAGGAAGGAAAAAAAAACAGCATAGAACTTTAATAGAAAAATTAATAAGTTATGTTTTAATGTTATCAATATATTATGAAGTTAAATTAATAGTCTAATTATTTATTAGCAATTAATTAATACAGTCAGAATTACAGAACAAATTTAGATCGAGAATTTCATGCTCTACAAGAAAGGTTTTTTTTAAATATTTTTTGTCGTTAAGCCTACGTCTGCAAACAAAGGAATAATATGGTTATTTTTGCTTATTTTGGTTCACACTGTATACTACAATTTTGCATCTTCGGCAAGATACCCATTATCCAGTTTACACAACAGAAGCGGATTCAATAATCGATCATTTACTTTTTTTTTTTAATCTGTGGTGGGTGCTTAGTTGCAGTGACTCCGTAAGCTGTATTACTTGTCTGGATATCACTGCAACTCTTGCGGTGTAGTTTTAGTGTGTGTAAGTTGTGTTCAAATGGCTTTGTGACAGCATCATATCGCCTTTTATGATGCCGCGCTGTTAATCACTTTTCAAGTCGATCCGGGATTAAGCTCTCTGAAAAAATGTCACCGTCCCTCCAGAGAATTGAACCCCGGCACCTATCGTTCTCTCACAACAATAGTCAGCCGCCTAACCACTGCGGCCATCGACCCGTTTATCGGATTATTAATGCCATATTAAAGCTCAAACCAAACGTAATAAAGACCACACCTTACCAAAGAACTACCACCCCATCGCTTAGATGTTTTGTTTGTTCAAAATTGCTGAAACAATCATCCTGAACAGCTTAAAAAAAGAACTGTTTCTATTAGATATCCTGCTGGATGAGCGGTTTGGTTTTAGTGAAGGCCTCTCCGCTAAGTATCAGCTGACACTCACTGCTCATCCTGCAGAATGTTCGACCGAAGCAGTTCGAAATTGCTGGCATCAACCCCAGAACCATACTTTTATACTTAACAGTCAGCTGTCTGTCAGATTTGAGAGCTCGATTTCTTCTCCGAAATCTATAACGACAGAAGTCCCTCAAGGGCTTCTATCTTGTTCCTGATTTACATGCACGATCTACCAAAAACCTCTCGAGTGCAGTTAGCCATATATAGATTTCAAAAGCGGAAATTACTTATTAAAAAATTTTTATTTTACAGAAGGTACCATCTTTCTAGCCTAATTTCAAACAAGAACTAAAGGCGTTAACGTTTACAAAGAGATAGTGTTCGGGAAACCCAGCATTTGTTAATTTTAAGAAAGGACATCCTACAAACAGTTATATTTTATTACCTAAATTACCGAACCTTAATTATACAATAATCCCTAATTCTAAATTCCATACTTTCTATTCTTACCATCACGTTACATTGTAAAATCTTTCTTTGTCATTGTGTAGTTCTAAAATATGCTATTGTAAACCTATTCAGTGGTTTCTTGGAATTCCAAAATCTAATTCACCTTCGGAGTAAATGTTCGATTCCTTGTGTTTATAGATAAACCCGGAAGTTTACGAAACCAGTAGTTAACCAGTTCAATTCAAAGGTTCCATTCAGCAGTTCAATTTATCAGTAGTACAAGTTTAATCACTTTAGTGTTAGTTAGATCTAGTCACTAGAATAAGTGTTTTGTATAGTAAATAAAGAAAATAAGTGAAACATGTGTGACGAACCACCGATATTACTTCGGAAGCGTCCAGACCTTCAAGTCGCAACAGATAGATTCATATATTACATTTCAAAGCTTATCTAAATTATTATACTTTCTACTACCATAGGCGACGGCTGTTCTTGTAGCTGTGGAATCTCGTGGAACATAATTATATGCTAATGATACAACCATGTATAAAATTGTGTCAAGAAACGAGGAAATAATGTGCAGCAGACTTCAGCGATAGGTGAACGCAATCAGCCAGCTGTTGGGGAGACTCAGGCTCGAAGAAAATCAATATGTGACAGTTCATTTTACTAAAAGAAGATGGGACATTTTTGTGGATGATTTTAGGCCTTCATGGAGACGAGCTAATCGTCACTGCATCTTGGGATGATGCTCGATCGATGATTGACGTTTGGACGACACATTCGGAGATGTTTAAATGAATTTCTTGCTGTAAGCTTTTTTTACGTCAAATAGTATGGTGCCCTTTCATGGTCCAATCTAGTCAAAAGTAACACTCTGAAAAGATCAGGAAAAAACCTAAAACAGATCAAAGTAACATTAACGCACTGATAACCCTCTTGAACGAAATCGCTCGAGGCAGACCACCGCTCATATTAACAGAAGAGCTTCAACCAATCCTGGTTTAGAAACATCTTTTTTATCAATTGCGTCAGGTGCCTAAAGGAGAGGAGGCACAACCAGAAACTATAGGGCTAAAGGAAACTACTCTTGAGTTCCATATAAGAAAGGAATAACTAACGGAAAATCGATATGAATTCATGAGAAGTGATTCAGTTAATAAAATGAAAGTAATGATGAGATGTGAAGCTGTTGAAATGGACATAAGATAGTAAGTTGTTAAAACAAGGAATCAGTCATAAACAGAACAAAGATACTAAATATAGATATACATAGAGTGTGGCTTTAAGTAATGTTATAAATAATGTTATCGATTTCTTTTTCGATCTAATGACTCTTAACTTATGCCGATATAAATACAGATCTTAACATTCCTTTATTTAATTTACGAAATTGCACGTCAATACATAAAACATATGTTGCAACATGATTTGTATCGCTAGCGAACGTTGCGTACGAATCTCGCTTCTTTTTTTTTGATGTAAAAATTGTTCAACATACCAAAGTTAGTTAGTTAGAGAGGATCGTATTATAAGCCGTGCCTTTTCTGTAGATGTCTAATTAGTCGTGTTTCTCCGTTTCACTTTTTAAGTCATTTTCTCCTTCGGGCTAACTACTACATCTTACACTAATACATAATAAGTAATGTGTGTTTAACATTACTTCGTTTTCGTTAGCTGGACCAGCGAAAAGATCCGGTATGTGTGCATGTAAGCAGTTCATTATAAACTAGCGAAATTTCGTATAGCGGAACTAATATTTGAGTTGTGTTAATTTTTCTTTTTAATTAATTTAATTCTTCTATAGTTACTTTAGAGATAAAAGTAAAAGTTTGTAGTTTATATGTATTAGGCATTAACAAACGTAATTATTAGTTGGTAAATTAGATTTTCTTTAAGTTGGCATGACAAATAGGGAAAGTTAGGTATAAACAAGAAATAATACAAGTTTATCGTACTTAGATTTTAAATATTATGTTTAAGCATTGTGCACGAATGCATTATATCAGGCATGATTACATTGGAAAATTAAAACAGCTTGTTTCACATTAATTACCATGTTTTTTTTTGAGTCCTTTCTCTTCGCTTTCACGGTTATACGCGTTGAATTTATTCTGTTAAATGATTTTAATACTCTTTTATAAAATAATATGTCTATTTATTGAGGGTGTGTATCATACTCCTCTTAGCTAAATTATTAAACCTTTAAATAAAATGAAATGGGGACAGAATTGTCTATACATACAAACCGAGAATCAATTCAGTACGAGTATCAAATACATACGTAAGTATGATTTTCGCGATTGCTCTAATAATTATTTGGAATGCGAGGTATGTAATTATGCTCACTTTTTATTCTGTCGTTTCTATTGATTCGCTGACTCGCAAGCATTAATTACTGCCTCGAGAAGATTACAGTCTTCACCGATCTCAACTGTATTCCATATGAAAACGCTATTTCTACATTCTATATAATATACAGTATCGTGCAAAATAATAGTAAAGTTTAAGACGCTCATTTGCGAATCAGAGCTTTATGATTCCATAAGTATTATTATATCTGCAGACATTTCCTTCACAATTCTAAAGACAACAATTAGAACTACTGTAAAGATTGATCATTACATCAATTATTGCTTTGCTTTAAATTGAGCATAAATATAAACTTTCATTTTTCCTCTTTAGCTAAATGAAATGACAATCGCATAATGGATTTTCACCGAAAATTATCTATCTGCCATAAACAATAGAAAAATAAAACTCACGTAGATAATTGTGTGCGTACAATCAATAAATATTCCAGTACCTACAAAACGAGATCTTTCTATCGTGTAGAAAAAAGAACAATAGGAAATTACGAGCAAGTATTCGAATTGCGTTGTTATGAGCAAAACAAGTAAAACCTCTAAAACTGCATTGCAACATGAATGGTTACCCCTTGTCCCATACACGCACCAAACCATACAAGACATATTATACCTACGTGTTGGTTTGAGAGAAAGTCCGGTAATAAAAATTCTGCGACTGAATAGTTTCTTTCATTCAATTTATACGGTTAAATTGGAATGGGTTCTCTTACACAATTGCGGCAACTTTTTGTTCCTCTATAAATATGCTATTGAATTATTATTATATTACGTTAATGGTTGTGTGTGTAGGTATATGTATTCGAAAAAATAAACGGATATTACTATTATAGAATTATTATTTTTGAGTTATATAATAGCGAATAATAAATGGAGTATCGAGGAATATACTTATGCTATGCAATCTCCAATTTTATTTGTTACGCACAATAGATATTTGATTTAATAATCTGTAATAAATACCTATAGATACATTAAAGAAAAGGAAATGAAAGTCGAGTTTCATACATAACACCTTCATATAGGTGAAAGATATTCGCGAGTAGATTTAAATATAAAATGTTGCGGTTTTAAAACCGCATAATAACATATAACAAATAAATTATTCTTTGGTTACTATCTATATGTATACACATATCTATACAAACTATCTATATGAACAAATAAAGATAGAATTTACGGATATGGTTTGAATTTATGGTGAAGTGTGGCAAAACTTCAATTATCTTAAATTGTAGTTACAGGTATGTACATAACTTACTAGTGGGAACTTTAAAATAAGGTAATTTTTACTTGCACCTAATAGAACTTCAAACTCAGATATTTACATTCCTAAGCTATGTAGCTATTCACTGCTTCAATCTATATTGAATAGCACATTACTAATATCATTGAAAGAGTATCAAATCTATTAAATACCAGACAGCTACTACACCTGCCAAACGTATCAACTACCAATTTGATAGATCATTGTGAATTTATACTTGTTGATCATAGCATAGACACAAAACTTCTGTGGAACAGACACCATATGACAGACGGACGTTCATATAGCAAACTGTCATTATTTTTGCATGCAGAATCACCCCCTGAAGTTTGTCGCACTTATTTACTAACACCCGGTATATTGCATTGAGACTCTTTAGATAAAGTTTCTTTTATTTTTTGGAGTTCGCAAAAAACTACTCTAGTTTTTCATTCACCTTCAAATGTAAAATAAAATTAAAACTACATATATACAGCGTGTTCATTTGAAAACTTCCCACCGCAAATTTCTGGAAATCCAGAAAATTATGAAAAATATCCTGAAACACGTAAGAAGTATTATCGAGAGGGACAACTTTTGATGCAAAAATTGGCTCTCCTACTTCAACGTGCTATCCCCTGGAGCTACCACCTTAGAAATCTTAAATGGAAAGGGGTATCGAGTAATACTTCATTTTAATAGTCTTTTGAAACACTACATTTTGGCGTTTAGTTTTTTTGAAATTGATAGATTCGTTTTTGAAATTAGTGCTACTCGATACCCCTTTCCATTTAAGATTTTTAAGTGCCAATTTTTGCATCAAAAGTTGTCCCCCTCGATAATACTTCTTAGATAGATAGATAGATAGATATTTTTTTATTGTTTATACCTTCACATTTGGCAATAACACTGTCAAGAGAGCACACATTAAACAGTAAAATACATAAATATGTACTTATATAGAATATATCTAAGACTAAATTTGGTCAAATAATTAATTAAAACATTTGACAAGTCAACAAATTATAAAAAAACATACATACATAGATTACAATTTAAAATTTAGTTTGTAAAAACTTGTCAATCGAGTAATATGAATTATTTAGTAACAACTCTATTGTTTTTTCTTTGAACTGCTTTTTGTTTAATAATTTAATACGTGTAGGTAAGTGATTATATATTTTTAAGCGATAATAGTTTATGGATGTTCTAGCCTTGTTTATTCGTTGAAACGGCACCACTAGTTCGTCTTTATTGCGTGTTTCAGGAAATTTTTCATTTTTGCAGTGGGAAGTTTTCAAATGAACAGCCTGTATAACGAATCAAAAGAACATGTTAAAGTATAATTTTAAAATAACAATTATAAATGTTGATTTTTAACAATGCTCTAAATCAATCCCTATCTAACTAATTAAAAATTTTGTAATCTATTTGTGAAATATATATTAAAAAAACAATATTTTTTTTTGTACAATCTTATCCTCCACTTTTATATATCAATGTCCTATTTCTTTTAGTGCTCTTAATATGTATCTTCTCTTCCTACTTTCCTTCCAAAATGCTTCCTATTCTTCTCTTTAAAATATCTTTCCTTGTTCTCTTAGTATTTCTTTATACTTGTATTCTACTTATCCACACTCCAGGCCACATTCCAGTTAATATTTATTAATACATTTTTAAAATATATTTTCACTTGTCTTTTTTTTAATTTCATTTGTATTCTTCTTTTTTTTAATATCCAATAAATCTTCATGAATCCGTTCCATCCAGTGCGGTTTAGATTTTCAAAAAAGAAATCTAATGCCAATTTTGACATGTATTACATGACATAGATTATTTTTTATAATTTAACATGTTTTTTTAGTTTAAATATGTCAATGATTTAAATAAATAAATAAATCAATTAAATTAGAAATCTATTCTAAACATCAATACAGAATATGAGGAAAATACAACACAACATCATAACAATATACAGTGTGGAACAGCCAAATGGAATAAATTCGATAACAAATAAATGAGGGTGTATTGGGAAAAACGCTTGGACACGTCGATTTGTATTTTTAAATGCGCATTTTTTTTCAGGTGACAGTGGCCAATATCAACTTTCTTATTTTAAATGGAAACCCCTGCATATTATTTATTTTTTAGTTTCTTCGGAAAATTCTAGACATAATTCATGTACAATGTCCCATACCTATCTTCAACTGTTTCGGAAATATTAAGTGTTTTCAGATTTATTACGAAAATTAACATTAAGAAAAGAAAATTATTTTATTTCACAAATTCGCTACATTACACTAAAAACCTGATTATTTCTTAATAATGTAAAAAAAAAACATTAATGTCAATGTAGTAAATGTTCAAAATGCTCGCCGCGAACCTCTTGGCAACATGCTAAATCTGGTATAGAAATGTCTTCTAACATTACTCAACATCTCAGGCGTGACTGATCTAATCGCAAGCGTGATTCGTCTATTTAAGTCATCTAAGTTGAGGGGTTTAGTTTTGTATACAAGACTTTTGACATATCCCCACAAAAAGTAGTCTAATGGCGTCAGATCAGGAGATCGTGCTGGCCATTCTATCGATGCGCGCCTCCCTATCCCGATTTGGAAGAATTTGGTTCAGGTACTGCCGGACATTGATTTGGAAATGGGGCGGTGCTCCATCTTGCTGAAACCATACTGTATTGGCAGAAACTCGTGGGTTTGCTTTAGGATATAAGTTTGCGAAAGTTGGCACGACATTATTTTGGAGCAGTTCTAAATATTTATCTCCATTCAAGTTACCATCAATGAAAAAGGGACCTACGATGTGATTTCCAACAATTCCTGCCCAAACATTAACTTTTTCAGAATATTGCGTATGTTCCTCTCTTATCCAGTGAGGATTCTCATTAGACCAATAGCGGCAATTTTGACGATTAACACGGCCGTGAAGTGTAAATGTGCTCTCATCAGAAAATAAAATATCTTCTAATTGGATCACATTGTTATCTAACATTGCCATCATCTGTTCACAAAAATACCTTCTCCTATCGAAATCGTCTTCCATGAGCTCCTGAGTTGGCATCATTTTATAGGGATGCATTTTACTTTCCTTTAATACTCGAAAAATTGATGTGTGGCTAATGTTGAACAGTGGGGCTGCTTTTCGACCAGAATTATGTGGGTTTTCTTGAAACTCAAGCATAATATCCAATTTCGTATCATCACTTACTGCATTGGCAGCTACTTTTTTAATGTCTTACATGACCAAGCTGACCAAGCAAAACTGTTTTTCTATTTTGCTAATTGTTCCTTGGGATACAGGCGGCAAATTTGGCAATTTTTCGTGAAATAAGCGAGAAACTTCCATTTGTGTCCGTGTGTTATCTCCATAACCAATCATTTGTAGAATGGTTATTTTGTGCATTTCTGTTAAATGAACCATTTTTCTGATATTATTACGTACAGTTAACGAAATTCAAACGACAATAGCACTGACACTGATCACTACTGTCATGCAGGCAGACAACATGTTGCTAAGGCTATGAGTTTTTACGAAAATAAACAAAACGGTCTTTGTATTTTTTTAATTTCATATCAGTAAAAAGGAACGCAGCAATGGTTTTTGCTTACTTTATCAATATCAAGAGCTAAATGGGAAATAGATTTTTAGTGTAATGTAGCGAATTTGTGAAATAAAATAATTTTCTTTTTTTAATGTTAATTTTCGTAATAAATCTGAAAACACTTAATATTTCCGAAACAGTTGAAGATAGGTATGGGACATTGTGCATGAATTATGTCTAGAATTTTCCGAAGAACCCAAAAAATAAATAATATGCAGGGGTTTCTATTTAAAATAAGAAAGTTGGTATTGGCCACTGTTACATGACACACCCTGTATAATTTTTTTTTTTTTGAAGAAAATCCGCATTTAAAAATACAAATCGACGTGTCCAAGCGTTTTCCCAATACACCCTAATTTATTTGTTATCGAATTTATTCCATTTGGCTGTTCCACACTGTATACTAACTCTTTATTATAATTTGCTTCAGAAAGTGGAGTGTTCTGTAGTCTGGTGAGAAGAAAAAAGAGTGTAGTTTGTTTATGTCTGAAAGAAGTTTACAAAGTGCTATGAATATAATTATCTGCATGTATGGTTTTTCGATATACATATGTCAAAATGGAAACTGTTCGCCCTAAGGGAGGGGGTAGGGTGTGTTCTATTTCCATTTCATAGGTAAACTTGATAGATGTGTGCTGATAATTAATGTAATTGACAAACTGGTCTAAATCAACATTTCTTAGAAGAATAATTGTAAAAATGTCATCAACGTATCTGAACCAAAATTTGGGAAACGTTGGCCAATCTTCTTTTATATCGTTTTCAAAATAATTAAGGAAAAGGTTCGCAAGAAACGGTTGCCCATAGCTGTTCCAAAAGTTTGTTTGTAAAACTCAAGATTAACAGTTTATTAGCTCAGCTCATGCAAGGGAGCACAATAGATAGACATCCAAAAATAATCTAATAATATATCTGTACTCTTGCATAGCATCAGAGTGCTGCAGTCCTATCCAAACTCGATAAAGGAAAAGGGAGAGGAATACGACAAATAATAAGAAAACACTATACATTTATAAAAACATTTAATATATAATAATAACTTTCAATATACAATATCACTTTCTGCATTAAATGAGCTCGAAATGAAACAACAAGTAAATATATGTAATGTAGTTCTGTGTGCGCAAAAGTAATGGTGCACAAGATGAATACACGTTATGTATTATGTCGTAATAGATATTTAGAAAAACACGATCGCTTCTTTTTCGCAGCATAAGCGTAACACAGAATAAAATTTCAAATACATGTAGGTATATCTTTAAAGATTATACATTTCTACGCCAAAAAAACGGAGAAACAATTCGAGATATATAATTTTCAATAAATATATTTATGTTTGCTTTAATAAATATTTCACTCTCTTTGTTTTGTTTAAACAAGTTTTAAAATCGATCGAAATTACCTTAAATTAATTTATACATATTTCCATCTACGTAGTTTATTCGAAACATGCTCTTTGCTAAAAATTAATTTAAGCAATAAATAGGTAATCGTAATTAAATTAGAACAAAACTAAAATATGGTTTTCGATGGTTTAGTAGAACTCTCTAAATTTTGAATCTCATCTCTCTCTTTCTATCTATATTTTCTTTTATTTTGGAAGAACAGAAAGACGTACGTATACGATACACTCGCAATCATAAATATTCGTTCACCTCCTATTGATTAAGTGTAAAAGGATACTTACGATTGCTATAGTAGGTACAGAAGTCGAAAATAGGAAACGTTTCCGTATACATAAATCCGTTACTAAATTTATACGGAAACGTTCCTCGTAAAGAATCGTAACAATCTAAAACCAGGGATTCCCAAAACAAGTTTGGGGGCGAATGCATCGCCATCGATGAAAGTCGTTTACGGTTTAATGTAGGGAAGCCCTGTTCTAAACTAACTTTTAAACCTGGGTACAAAAATATAAAAATTCTTAGTGACGTTACTTAAGTAATAAATCACTCGCTATAAACCGTTACAATTATTACACCTGTGTGTGTATGCGTGTGATAGGGTAGGAAACGCTTTAAAGAGGGGGTGTATTAACTACAACGTCCCCCTCTGTATTTACTAAACTGGATATACACCCTTGTATCGTTTTTATCGTAATATTTTTACAAATAAAAAAAATATTTTGTATTAACAATCTATCTCTAACAATAAACATCGGTATCACCTCACACCACAACTTTGATTAATTATTCGGGACACGTGTTTCGATGTTTATTGTTATTACGAGCCCACAGTCCTTGAAATCACTCAATCTATCTCTATCTAAACAAAACGAAAACAAATATTATATACTTAATAAAACCATGTCGATATTCTAAAACACTTCCATTCGCTTATCATCCATCAACCTCACTAAATTGGCGTTTATTTCATATTCATATCGTTATATTAAGAACAAGAACATCAATGATGATCGTTTAACAATTAATTAATAATTAGGATAAATCGTGTGGAAAAACGTTAATGTTAATAATCATTTCTTACAGATTAATATGACGACAAGTAAAACGGCGAGAACGTACTCGGGATCGAGGGGAGGGGTGAGGGACGAGGATGGGATGTGAGGGTAAAGGGAGAGGAGATAAAAATCAGACTTTTTTTTTATTATAATCAATGGTGCCAGTGTATCCTTTCGCGGATATTGTACAGGACACTGGATCGCCACTAGGACACTTTATGCTTCTTCCTAGGTTCGCGTCTCTTCTCCGGCTCCGTAGCCAGCAGGATCTTCAGGTCCTTGTAGTCCAGCTGGAAGAACCATTCAAATACTGAGATACGGCCTAGATTTGACGATAGTGCGGCTGCCGTCACTTTCGACCACAACTATATGCAGTTGGCAAATATTAACGCTTGCGTTTATTGGTGGATACGATCTATGTATAGATCGTATGCAGAATATGTAATATCTAATGTGCTTTGTATTAAAATTAACACTATTATCTACTATCTAATAGTTAAACATCTATTTATACCTAAATTAAAACAAAGAACGAAGGTGAAGAAATAAAGCGTTAGCTGAAATCAAAATCTAAGTGATGCATATAAATTGTTCGTTAAGGGAAGATAAGCGTGATAATAAGTTTAATAAATACCTACACCTCCTTTACATGTTATTCTGAATTGCAACTTTGTTAGCTCAATATTATAAATAGTGTGAAATATATTTCATTTTGCAATATTTAATTTGTCTTTTTATATACAGTGTGTCCCACAAAATTTTAATACAAATGGAGAAAAAGTTTATATTACATTTCACAAAAAAATTTCTTGATAAAAAGCAATTACTTAGATTATTTATCGACTAAAGAAATAAGAGAAATTACTGAAACTTTCTAAACACATTTCTATGACATTTCTAATTACATCTGGAGTAATAGATTCACATGTTTCTCTCTAATGATTCCCTCAAGATGATCAACATCTTGAAACGGCTTGTGAAAGTATAAAAAAATCTACAAGGGTAAGGTCTGGAGACTTTGGAGGGCAAAGAAACTCCATGTACCCACAGATCACTTTACCATTAAAAGTGTGGAGGAGAAAATTTCGAATATTTCTGTTACAGTGACATGGTACTCCATCCTGTTGGTACCATATTTTTCCTCGTTCACTTGGTGGTAGTTCATCAAGAAACTCAGACAACTGCTTATTTAAAAATTGTAGATATCTTTTCTCCATTCATGTTATTCCGAAAAACGAACGGTCCAACAATTCTGTCTTTGTAGATGCCACACTATACATTAGTTTTAAATGAATATTGATCTCTAGTTTGGGCATTGAAAATTGGGACTGGATGTGTCGTGTCATAAATCTGTCATCCTCTAATTCTCCTTCAATACGAGCACAAAATTCGAACCTTTATTCGTCATCTCCTTCCTTTAAAGTATGAGTAAATTGCGGTTTGTATGGTTTAAACTTGTTGGCCCTGAAAATTCGTGCAACTGTAGTTTTACTTACATTCAATAAACTGGATCTTTTTCGAAGTGAATATTTTGGATTTTCCACGACTGATTGCATAAAATCAGTTTCAATATCTTCATTTGCAACCCATGTGTCGATGTTTCTTTTTAAACTTATTGTCAACGCTTCCTAGAACTGTTGAATTTATCTATTAAATATCTGACGGTTGTAAAATGTATTGCTTTATCAGGTTGTCTATTATTAAATATTTCTGCTGCTTCTCTATATGTTTTATAATATTGTCTTATTGTAAACACATACTGATGTAACACTTGACATTCTAAGAAGTAAATTTTATCTGGAAAAATCACTACAGTCTGTACATGTAATTTTGATTTTCCCTGTATTTCAGCGAATGTTTTAAAAATGTTATTGTAGATTATGGATCTACAAGTCATGCAGATCTTTTAAGCTTTTTTTCGATTTGTATAAAACTTTTTAGGAACACACTGTATATTTAATAATACTAAAGCAGATGTTGGAAATGTTAACCATCATTTCGTAGATAAGTGCCCCACTTATTAAGATTTTTCGGATTACATCAGCACAATCATCACAATGATTACGGTCTTCGATTGTGTGATGTCTGATGGTCTTGAAAATAAATATAAACAAAATCGTCAAATCTGGGGATCCTGCAGGCAAATTAATAATACTTTTGTAAGAGAGCTATTGTTCCTCAAGATTTCTGTGATGCATTGTCTTGTTGGAGATATCCTATTGCAAGTGTATCATCATCATATCATCAAGTTCATTGCTGAACGGCTGTAATAATTCATTTTGATTTCAGTTTCAGCAGTTGCGATTTGGTTACCGGCAGCACTGATTACTTGAACAAACCCAATCTCCATTTTCTAATTTTCGTCCAGTTCTATAGCAATACGTTGTGATATGAGTCAGAGGTGCCAATCACGATAACGCAGTCATATTTGAAAATTATTTATTAGAAGCGTCAAGAACGTTTTGCGTACGTTTTTTTTTACAAAAGTTTGTATTCTTACTGAAATAATAAAAAGGAATCTTGATGAAATGGATTTGAAAACTACTGCTGTTGCTGTTCTGCCAATGCAGAGATTGAAGAAGAAGCAAACAAAGCAACCTTGGATTTGCTGCCTAGTAAGTGGATAATGGCTACAACAGATTTGTGGAAATTTACTGGCGTTTTTCATGGGGAAATCGAAGGTATGGAAATCGTCAATATTGTGCTCAAAGCTAGTTTGCATTTCAAGAACGACCTGGATATATGTATGTAGGAAAATATTGCCAGGGTCACTATTTATATTTTGAGCCTTGGCAACACTGATTGTTGTCAGGTGTCATCTGACGTTTCCATAGGAAAGTTTGACATTATTAAACATAACCTACCTTAGACTTTCTGTCAAAAGAGCGTTGTTTGTGTCATTTACAGTGATTTATATCGATTGATGCACGCAAATGCAATTTGGTGCTTCAAAACATTTGGCACCCAATGACTTCTTCTTGTTCCCAAACGTCAAGAATAAATTGCGTGGACAACGATTTTTGTCGGGGGAAGAAGCCGTTCTTGTATTTAAAAACCATGTTTCGGAGGTGTCTGAAGAAGATTGGAAAAAAATGCATTGACAAATGATTCGAACGCATGCAAAAGTGTATTAATCACAAAGGAGAATATGCACTTCGAGATACAATAAAGCAATGTTCAACGTCAAGTTGGTATTTTTTCATTTTTATCATCATAAAATTGGATGAAAGAAAAGGCAATACATAATAGCATTTAAAACACCACTTAACCAACTCTATGTTTAGGGTTGAGTATCTCAGTAGTGATGCACCCTAGCAAAAAAAGATGTATTCGAAACATTGCCCACATTTTCATGGACACCCTGTATAATCACTGAGTTCCCGAAATTGCCAAATCCGGAACTATTTATTGGATATTGTTTCCGAAGGTCCTCGACATCTTTATCAGTACATCGAAGACTCTCTTAGAAACAAAGATAAAATTGCTTGCAATATTCTTCCTTTCAGCTTCTCGACTTCTTCACATGCGTACCTGCATGTGAGACGTGTTTGGCGATCCTTCTGCGTTAGTAACATCGTTGTGTATCGAGAACACAAGCAACGACTCTAGTAATACAGTAATGGGAATGAATATTTTATCAAACACTGTCCAAGGAATCCATAGTTTAAAATTTTAATAATAAAAAAGAATTGATACTCAAATAACGAATTAAATGAGAATACAGTCATTTAGAAATTGTTAAAAAGTATAGAAATTCTTACGAATAAATGGAGTAGTTTCGAAATTAACGCAAAAAGGAGAGCATCATGAAAATTACAAATGAATAAAGACCATTAGATCATATTGATAAATAATTATTGCAAAAAAGTAAAGGATATCCAATGATTCAAAATAGAGAGATAAAGTTTAGCAGGTGTTTAGTAAGTTATTTCATAAGAATAATGATATTTTATTAAATATTAGTTTCGATTTAGAAGAAGAAAAAAATTGTAACAAACTCACTAAATGTCTGCACGAATAAATTTATTTAAACCAGCGTTTTGACGTTGCCTTCGTAGAAATCTGATTCTTTCGAATTTCGTTATTAATCTGAAAAAAAATCCTACATTTTTAGCACTAATTACAGTTCAAAAACAATGTAAATACTATTTTTTACTTTATTTTTCTTTTTAATCCTTACCTCCACCTTCACCACCACCAATCATGCAAGCGTTAATATTCGACATAAGTACTGCACATCGGTTTTAAATTTAAACGAATAAATTAGTATAGGTACAGATGGGCGCTAGATGGCGCTCACAAAAAAATTCCAAACATTTAAATACCGACAACCTCGCATCATCAACAAAACAAACAATTAACACATATCGACAAGACTTACCAGCATCTCGTTATCAGGTACTCTAGAGATAAGATCCAACAGTTCGTTATTGGGCACCGAATGCGGCCTCAATATCCGCCTCAAGAACTTGTTCATGCCCCACAACATCAGCAGGTATCTGATCGGGATGAAGTACAGTACTAGACAGGTTGCCACTAATAACATCACCGCTATCCACGATAGGTACGGTACGGTGAAGTTGAAGGTGCTAAAATAAGATCAGTATTAGATTCTGGTTAGCAATATCCTCCTGTTTATCGTTGATCTTTCCTAAATTAGCAAGACAGGAAAGAAATCCGAATATGACTGATGCAAAAAGGGAACTGCTTTCGAAACTTATTCTTTAAGTTATGTAAAATAGTTACAATTTTTTGTTGTTGTTTAAAACTTACTTCTTAACGCTCTCCCCGAATGTCGCTAATCGACCGATGGCGTTCTGAACTCCCTGCGTCACCTCCTGGATAGCTTGCAAACGTTCCTTCAAGCTCTTCTTCTCCTCCTACAACATATCCCGGTAAATTAAGCAAAACAAAAATCGCAACGACTCAATCCCCCACCTTCTCCTTATCGTCTTCCTCATCATCGTCCAAATCGGAATCGGCTACTTCGTCCCAAGGCACAGTCTGAGGTCCGGTGATCTGCTTCACGATGTACTGTTTGAGGAAAATCAAGAGCCCGGCGATAGGTATCATCCATGGTTCGAAATAATAACACAAGATGAGGAAAAAGACCAAAGCGACGAAACTCTGAAACGTCGACTCCCATTCGAAACAACTCCTGTAAACATAATACCATTTCGGATCCGATTAAAAATTTTAAACCCTGACTTACTGCAAAATCTTCCCATATTCGTAGAAATGCATCACGATCACCTTCAATCGGAGAACGTTCTTCACGAAAACCTGCCGCTTAAACTTAATCTCCGTCTGCATGTACTTCTCCTCTTTCGGATTCAACGTCCTTACGCAGGCGCGAATCGGATTCCATATCACGCTCATTTCCAGGAGGATCTGCGGCGAGGAGCCCTTAGCGCGACTCCTCAACTTCTTATCCTTCAGAGCGTACCACCTCTTCTCGCCGTTCTTGATCCGCAACAGGGGGATGGCGATCTTGCCGAGGAATTCCACCTTGTGGTCGCGATCCTCGTCGTACACCGTCACGTCGAGGACGTTGTTGATGTCCTTCACGTTGAAGGTGAATATCTTCTGCCACGACGGCGATAACGTTTTGTACTCGGTTTGCGTCTGGAGACGGGCGTTGCCCAATTCTAGGACGCAGAAGGGGTCGCTCTTACCGCCAAGGTCGGCAGCCGCTAATCCCGTCGCCCTGTACACTTTCACCGTTAAATGTCCGACGTCTTTTATGTTGTGGAAGGTGCGATGCCACGCCTGCGTCAAGATTAAATTAATCGTTTAATTGAAGAATCATATTCGGAAATAATAATTAATTTAAAAAAATATGCCCATATTAAACAAAATGCATTATTTAGCCTTCTTTCGCGAGCAAACGAGGACTGGTTAGTGGGTCATTGTCAACGATGTATGTACACATACATCGATAAAAAGTGATAAGCAATAAACGCTGCAACGACGCGAACTTGAGTCGTCGTTTTAATTGTTATTCCTCGCATGGTAACCCGATCTAAATGTCTGGTTTCGAATTTTCCGGTACTATCGCGGTTAAAGCATAAATGAATAATTCAATTGCGTCAGCGGATTTATACAATGTTACACGTTGAGTTTTACTTTTATTTTAGATACACAAAAGACTCTTCAATCAACTAATATTTTATTGAGTAAAAAGACGTCCAACAAAAATATTTTCTTTTTGGCGCACTACTACAACTGCCTTCTTAAATAATTATAATTATCATCATTATTACTTAACATACAGAAGGATGTTTCATCCTGATTTTGATGTGAAATAATATATTTGAGTTTAAAAGATAAATAAATACAATACGAAAAAACTTACTTACATATCTATTGAGCAGGATCTCCTTCTCCATTGGATTATCCTCGTGACTCGTCAGGTCGGATATCGTCTCCGAAGCCGTCGTACCGCTGATGGTCAACAGGAGATTCAACGTGCCCGCCGCGTCTTCCAATTTGACCCATATGCTGTGCGTCTTCTCCCTTTCCAGATTCGACAGATCTATCGAAGTCCTACGGCAGCAACAAATTAAAAAGTTGAAATTGTTATGCTTTCGTTTTGGGCGGATACCTGCCGATGAAATCGTCCCTCGACCTGTCCTTATCCCAGACGGTGATCTCCAATTGTTGGTCGCCATCGTCGTAGAGATGGAGGTCGAACTGCTCCAACCATCTTGGATTCAGCGATCTCCAAATGACCCTCGTTTTGTACTTTTCGTTTCCTAATCTACTCGAATAAATATATTTGCTTGTATTGTACATATTAAACAGGTAGGTAGTTCAATTTGCTTCAACATGCTTCGATAAAGATTAATGGATAATTTTTAAACGAGGTTGTAATTTATATTTATGTCGGTTATAATTGTATGTCAGTAATGTAATGGTTTTTCCTACAACGTTTTAACATTAAGAGTACTTAAATTCATTCATTCTATTATCGCTGATTTATGCTATAACATTTATAGTTTCTTATTATCAGCGTTTATTTCAAGTTTTCGACAGGAAAGTGAGGAAATTTGCATTCCATGTTATTTACGAGGGCGACCTGAAATATTTCCGGAATCGGCAATAGATGGCGTACGAAGGTTGAAGTGCATCCATTGATCGGCAAGGGCAACTTTTTTATAGCAAAATTTCAGACATCTACTGTCGATAGTTGTTGCTTAATAGTGTGTTTTGTGTAGCAAGCAAATTGATAAAATCGAATTTCGTGCTGTGATAAAACATTTCTGGATGGCTGGGAAAACAGCCACGGAAATTCGAAATATTTTTTTTAGAGGTTCATGGCAGATCTAGCCCCCATCATTTTCGACCATCAGGTTCTGGGTGAGTGAGTTCAAATGCGGCCACGCAAGCACAAGTGATGAACCACGCAGTGGACCAACGATGAAATGGTCGACAAGATTCATGATGTCGTGCTGGAAGAGATTGCGGAGACAACATCTCAGCAGCTTAGCAGCAGTTAATTTGTTTTACTGAAAATTTTATGTGTTTTTACCATTAAGGGAGTTCTGCATTTTAAATTATTTCAGAATTAACACAATGTTAAGAGCAGCTAAGATATTGCTGATGGCGCAAGAAATAGCATGTACAGAGAAAATGGAAAACAATTCAAATGTGGATGTAAATGTATTACCTCAAAATAATGAAGATCTTATCTTATTATATAGATTAGTGGGTTTGAGACCCCAAATAATCCTATACCAGTTAACGAAACTTATGAATATCCGATTACTAATGAAGAACTATTGGAAGTGGTTGAATTTTTAACATGACAGCTGAACAATTGTCTAGTGGAACTAATAATATTCTTTATGAGGCTGTGCCATCATTAAAGCAAAATGATGAAGGTATTACTTTTGAAGGAAATTTCAGTGCTGCTGAAAACGACACCAACTGAGGAAAAAGTAAAAACGACGATGAGAATAATAATGATGTTGAAGAAAGGACACCCCCAGAACAAGGACAAAACATTCAACCCAAAGATATACAGGTTTTGAGTAAAATACAAAATAGGAAAAAGATCAAAAACTAGTAAAAATGCCTAACAGAAACTAAATGGGAGTAAAAGAGAAATGGGCGTCCAGTATAAAGAAGAAGAAACATTCTGAAGGATGTGTAGCTGTAAAAGGGGACTTAAAGAGACAGTCAAAAGTGAAATGCAGTACAATTACAGAAGACAGACATCGAAAAATATTCAACCAGTTTTGGACTAATATGTCCTGGGAAGAAAAAAGATGCACTTGAAGGAGTTGGTAAAGATAGGAGAGGTAAAAAGAAGAAGAGGAAATAATCCTGTAGAAATTTTCAATGACTTATACACTTAAGAATGGTATTGAGAACATAGTGATTTGTAAGCGTATGTTTGCTGATACCTTAGGAGTAAAACAAAGAACTGTAGTCGAATGGGTAAAAGGTGACTTAGAGAATACAAACGACACTACAAGAAGTGAGTGTCCTAAGCTCAACAGAAAGTGTTTGGTTCGGCAAGCTAAGGCATTAGAATGTGATATCCATTTAAAAAGCTTTTCTGATGGACTACCGAAAATGGAAAGCCATTACTGTCGCAGATTTAGCAATAATTTATACCTGGAGCCTCTGTGGTTAACAAAATCAGCACTTTATATTTTTTTACAAAAGCGACTATTGCCTAACAAAGCAAACTGAAGCTGTATCCAATGCAAAGTTTTATGCCATATTTGATAATTTGAATTTATCCCTATTTCGCCCAAAAAAGACGAATGTGACACCTTTGCGTAGGGATTCCACACCATTAATGTTACCGAAGAAGAATAAATTACATCAAACACTAAAGGAGGAGGCAAGGGGAGACAAATCAAAAGATAAAGTGGCAGATAATGTAAAGTCTTCAATATTGATTTGCAATTTATGCTCTTAAGTCCTACAACAAACGTTTCATCAATGTGTTTTAAAACAAAACTCATTGTTCATAATTTTATGATTTATAACTTAAAAACTAAAGAGGTATATTGCTATCTATGGAACGAGTCTGAGGGACAACTGACTGCCAACGAATTCTCCTCAATTTTAGTTAACTTTTTAGAAGTTGAGGAGTTTCCAAAAATTGGTACTACAAATAATATTATTATATACAGTGACGGTTGTAGTGGCCAGAACCGTAATGTTACCTTAAGTAACGCCCTTCTTCATGTGGCTACATTGTATGAAACAGTAATTATACAAAAATACCTACATTCGGCTATAAATTTGTGAGAAAGTCTAAGATAAATCTCCCAGCGGATTATTTAGAAATTTGTAAAGGCAAGATAGGATCCGTTTCCATACAACGTCCACTATTTAACCCTGAAGATCCAGTTGTATCTAATATTAAAGGACTTAAATTAAAAAAGAAAAATACGAACACCTCATGATCTTACTCAAAGGAATTAATTAAGGGCATCATGATTTTTACTAAAATTTGCCCCATTACTAAAAATGTTTAATTTAGTGTTAATGAATACGTATTTAGTTTTTTATATATTACTATAAATAATATTAGTTCAGAATATTTTCAGTTTAAATACATACAATACTTGTACCTATTGCAATAAATTATAAAATAAATAAATTAATAAAAGCCAAAATTTGAAAAAACCGAAATGATGCAAGATTCGATGGCAACCTTGGAGCGTTGCAGCGTTTGAGTTTTTCTCATTTTTCGAGGTGAAGTAGCCACTTTTGTAAATACAACCTATATATCTATTGAAAGCTGAGAAAATTTGCTATCGTATAAAGGAATAGTCGAGGGGTTTGGCGTTGTTTATCTACAAAAACTGGGGGGTTAAAGTGCTCCTATGTGGAATTGGAGTGTTCGTTTTAGGTGCTATTTTTATTTTTTTTTGCTAAACAAAGCTCTTTAGCCCGAATCTGACACTGTTATCGTATTCAGCATGATCAATTACATATATATTCAAAATTTCAGGGAAATCGAAGAGGTCGAGATTTTCTTCAAAAATCGCAAGTATGTATGGAAAAAATGTGAATTTTTGACAATTTTCAGACGGCGTTCGATTTCGTCTAAATTTCGGATACATATGTAATTGATCATGTTAAACACGAAACAAGTGTCGGGTTTGGGCTAAAGAGCTTTGTTTGGCCAAAAAAATATAAAAATTGCACTTAGGACGAACACTTCAATTCAGCATAGGAGCACTTTGACCCCGATTTTTGTAGGTAAACGCCGCCAAATTCGGCGAGTATTTATTCATGCGATAGCAAATTTTCTCAGCTTTCAGAATATATATTGGTTGTATTTAGAAATGTTTCTCCTTCTGAGCGAAAATTTGAAAAAACCAAAATGATGCAAGATTCGATGCCAACCTTGGAGCGTTGCAGCGTTTGAGTTTTTCTCATTTTTCGAGGTGAAGTAGCCACTTTTCTAAATACAACCTATATATATTCTGAAAGCTGAGAAAATTTGCTATCGGATTACTTCATTTAAAAATAAGACCGCAGCTAGGGAAGATGAAGCAGTAACAATAATGTTTTCTTTAATAAAAATATAATCTTTTAATATATCTTTAAATATCTTTAAATGTTAAAATTCTCACCTAAACTTCACATAGGGATCCGACGTCCCCGTTTCCGGATCACAGGCTAACAGGTTCTTCCCTTCTATCACAACGATCGTCACGACGGAACTCCATATTTGCGATTTCAATCGTTTGTTGACATCGGAGACCTTAGTCGTCTTCTGGAAATACTATAAGAAAACGCAAACCCACAATTAATATTCGAAAATTTTAAATTCGATCCCGACTATATCGATATGTAATTAATATGTAGGTACCGAATCGTAATCGTCGCCTATAAATGACGGCACCGGAGGATTGTACAGGATAGGAATAACTTGCTCGTACTGTTCGTATCGCTTGATCGCGTCTACGTATTCGATACTTTCCACATCGGAATCTATACCGTAATCCTCGCAATACGTGAAGAAATTATTCGTCCAACTCTGCGAGGTACGAGCGCAAAACGATGTTGGGTACAAGAGGAACTTCATCTTAACGCGAGCATAATAAGAGAAGGGCGTTAATTTAAATCACGCTGTAAATGAGATGATTTGCGCGAGATGATAAACATACTGTAATTTTGAAGGGAACGAACAACACTTCTTACACGGGCTTCATCCGTATTATACCGATTTATAAACTGACAGATGTCAAGGTGAATGATGTCTAAAAAGATATAAATATAAAGATATATGTACTTAATTAAATTACCCGTTGAAATTGATTTTGGCATCTGTCTCCCAATCTACCCAACAGATTCTTATCGGTAGCACCTGTCACGTCGGTTCTATCTTCATCTCCGGCGTCCTTTACGACGTCCAACGTAAGCTGTGATTTTATTGCGAATTGGGAGATTGACAGCGCCCTTAAATCATTTACGTTTTAAAATTGGAACATCGGCGTCGCCGCTTTTAATTTTTACAATATATGTACTTACAGCGAAAATTTTGCAAGATTACACAACATAATTATTTTCTTATTTGATTCTCTTGCTACAATTACGATGTATAGGACATTTTTAGTAATGTATCGTTATATTAGTTTGTTTCTACCATACATTTTTCCATTTGACAATCTAATTTTCCGTCTACCACAAGCTGGGTAGACAGCGAGGACTTTCTGGAGACTCTCTTCGATGTCGGCACTCCAGACACCTCCAGCATCCGCCGCTGACGACATATCCTTTTCATCGTCATTAAAATCTCCCTACCCAACTTGTGGTAAATGGAAAATTAGATTGTCAAATGGAAAAATGTATGGTAGAAACCAATTAATATCACGATACATTACTGTCATTTAAAATGTCACATTGATGACAGTTAAATTCCTGTCATCTAGTGTCAATAATGTATACCACCTTCGGAGAAGTAAAATCGGGAACAGGAACATTTTTCATTTGTGCGTAAAGTATGGAAAAAATTCATTTTTCCGAAACAAACACTTTTTTAACGAAATTTCTCGAAACAGGTCGATATTTGACTTTAATTTGCTTTAATTTAGCGTTGTAATTAAATATATAGAGTGAACCATATGTGAGAAATGACGTCATCGACAATTTTTTTAATTGAAGTACGCTGACACCCTGAATCCAAAAAGGTATCATACACTTAGCTTTATAATAGCGCCATTGAAATCAGACGAACATCTGTTTACAGTTTGTCGTCACAGTTTTTATTAACATTCCTCTAACACTACTTTTTCGAAGGTAATTTAGATGAGCCAACATATCTTCAGTTTTTAAGAGACTTTCTTGTACCTACTTTAATTAATGTATTCCCCAGTAGAATTAATCCTGGAAGAATCCTGAACAGGTGGATTGGTAGACGTGGACATATTGAATGGCCAACGAGGTCGCCAAGATTTTTTTATGTGGGGCCGACTGAAGAATGTTGCTTATAAAATGAAACCAGCACATATTGAAGAATTACAAGAGCGAATTCGAACAAAAATAAACAATATTTCTAACAAGGTTCAACTGTCAAATACAGCAAGGGCTACAGGTCGAACATTTAACATTAATTCATGTATCTGTTATCATTAGCTCAATCAATAAAATTGATAAATAAGATTAGTCGCCTACTTTTTTTCAATTGATAAGAAATAGTTGTTAGCACGTATCGTTCAAATTCTGTCGGCTAGAACCCAAGTACTGTCCGGGTCAAAAAAACCGGGACACTTTTTTAACCTATTGTGACAGTACTTTGTTGACAGATGCTTGTCCTTATAATCAAGCAATTCAAGGCTACTATTATTGGACAAACGGACTTAATTACAAAACTAAATTAACGTCAAAATCGTTATAAGACATGTCCTGTTTTTTGTTAACCCGGACAGTATCTACTTTAGTAGATAAAGTAAGTCATTTCTGGACTAGTCACTCGACGTGGACACGCTGTATAAGCCGTATTTTGACAAACTACAACCTGTGTAAAACCATCAAATTGTCATAATTATGACAGTTTGACAGGTTTTAGCTGGCAAAATACGGCTTATACAGCGTGTCCACGTCGAGTGAGTGGTCCAGAAGTGACTTAGTTTACCTACTTACCTTTTTGGAATCAGATCATTAATATAATAATCTAAAAGGGTCACCAAACACAGGGTGTTGTATTTAAAAAATATGCCGATGACGTCACCACATTAATGTGGATCACCTTGTATAATGAATTTTTGTTGTCGAATGTTGAACATTAAAATTAAAAATCGACGTATTTCGTGTTTTTTTTTAATGGCCTTTGCTTTAGGAAATATCGAATTTATTCCATACTTTGCGGAGACACTGTATGTACATATAATCACCCCGACAGGGTTTTTTTTGTGTTGGCTTGATTGCAATTTCGATATATATTTCTTTTTCAGTTATTAGCTACCATGAAAATTTATCTGACGTGACAATCTACCATGTTATCTAATTTTGTTGAATAAATAATCAAACGTAAGCTTTCTAATTGAGGTTTGTCACACTGACAGCTATCATAATTTGAAGTACAATTTAAAAACTATAGCAGTGTCGTCAATCTTGCTAAAGAAAATACTTTAAAACTTTATATTGACATGCCTGATTGTTTAATTTAAATGTGTCAAAAATTTGACAGGAGAAACGTCATTCAAACATAGTGACGTAAAAATGGGGCGTTTATTATTAATATTTGCAACATGTATCCTGTTCCCTATTGTACATACATATATTTGAACATGATTCGTGCAATCTTACAAGCTTCGCACTGTATATTATGCTCTTCCCAAATTTACCTGCCGTCTAATACGACATTACGATTACCGTCATCAGAATCGTAATCCTCGATATCGGAACTTGTACATTTGAATTTCCGCACACGTTCCCTGATCTTGTCCTTATCCAATATGCTGAGGTCTTGAAACGATCCGAAAACTTTCGAAGATTGTATCCGATTACCGAATGTTAACACTTTAGTTTTAATTTTACGACGGATACGACTTGTAGGCGTCAAATCGAACATCTTATCATCGTATACATATATCTGTAGTGCACATAGAGTAATATCGGTATTATTTCGTTGTAAGGTAATTTCTTAAACGTTTAATTTGTATGCATCGGTTGATTATTCAAGGATTGTTTCGAGAAAATGTAAATAGCACGTATGTATTATCGATGGTATAGAACAGAAATCGAAGAAATGATCTTCAAACGAAGGTAAATTGTCGGTGTTATAATATAATTAATAGTTTTAACGCTGTTTGAATATTAATCTACTGATGTAGATGTCTTATATTTATAATTTTCTTTCGGCCGAAATATTTTTTTCCTTATTATACATTAGCCTTAGAATCGAATCGAATAAGAAATATTGTGTGCAATTGCAACATTACGTTATATTAACCCAAATATTATTAACGATACTTATAATATGGTTAATCCTTATTGACAATACTGTAATAATGGAAAAAATATTCTGTGATGGATGACTGATAACTCCTTTTAGAAACATCATAAGAAAACAGATACATCGATAAAGGGTAACATTGTGAAGAGTTTGGCTTCCTATTCTGTAATTTGAAACAAATGGCAGAGTATTTCGTCCATGGATATCTATAACACTTGTTGACGTTCAAATGGCATTTGTTTTTCTTCGCCCAATCAACAACATCGTCAGCATAACGAAGAGCTGCACAAGGTATCGATGTCAAAAGATCATTTATAAATATTATAAATAATAAAGGTCCAAGGTTAGAGCCTTGTGGTACCCCCAAACCGAGTTATGTATTGTTCGGATATGAAGCCATTGTAGAACACAAAATTCGTTCTCTCATTTAAATATGAAGCCATAAGCGTTCCCAGCGAAAGGGCAAAACCAAAATGCTGGAATCTGTTCGACAATAGTCGATGATCATTTAGTTAAAACTTGTTGGTGTTTAGTGGGTTGAAGTGTTCTGCACCGAGAGATTCCGTGAAGAATGTCCCATTCCTAGAGCTCACAGGGTAATAGAATGATTTGCTGATGATATGGGATAGATTGCTACAGAATATACAGAAGCGTGAAATGTGGGCTCAAAATGCAGATGAACTGTTATAAACATATACATAATTAATGACATACGTAATGGGGAAACCAGACAACAGAACCATATTCTAAACAGCTAACAACAAAGGCAAAGTTTAAAATTTTAATAGTCGTACAGTCGGTAAACTGTCTGGCATTTCATATAATAAATCCCAATCGTTTAGAGGCTACAGAGGAAAGGTAATCAATATGATAAAATTAAAGGTTAAAGATTGATCAAAGATCAACACATCTTCATCAATGGTGTATGAAGAGGGAACAGATTTATTTGTGCGAGTGTAATACATAATTTAGATCATGTTGAAGGTTCTGAATTTAATTTTCATCTTTTATAGCTGAGAAAAATTTGACGTCATCAGCATAAGCTAACGGAAAGCGTTTAAGATTAATAAGTAAATCATTCAAGTATAAAATAAATAGAAGTGGGCCTAAGTTAGAGCCCTGAGGTACTCCTGATGTTAATACAAATTCCCTTGAATCCGATTGTTATTAATCCTAAGTTCTTATGCCTGTTTTGATCCATAAAAACTTAATACATTGAAGTAAAAATTATTGCCTAGAAATAAATTATATAAACGAGAAAGGAGATTTCACCTGCGAGAAAAGTCTTAAGATGTGTTTAATAGGAGGATGGGCATATCGGTTCCTATAATTTCAACCACCACTTTACGAACCAGTATAAAAAGATGGCATAAATTAAAACTTAAAACAGAAGTTCTTCTCTTATTATTGTCAGTTTACATCGATTATTGCCACTACATTCGGATGATGATAAAGAAGGACAAACAGCAAGTGGATTATTGATGCTAATATTACATTAAATAAAACTGTTTTGAAGGATAAACAATTTGCTTTTTTGTCATCTGTTTAAAAGTGATAAAACTAGAGGGCAAAAGTAACCCAAACAAAAAATACACATCAACCTATTTTATACGCTCTTTTTCTATAATGTCTACAATTTTTTTACTATTTATGTGTTATTACCAAGCATTTACATACTTAATCTTTAGTAGATTTAAGACTTTATTTTATAATATTTCGTCTATGTATAAGAGAGAAACAAAAAACAACGTTATCAGACATTAATTACATTAATTATGAAGAGTGTAAACAAAAAAAAACCTTGGCAAATTTTACTGCATACTAACAATAAAAAATCGTACATTTCTGAAGTGCATGCGAATAAGCGATTAAGTCCAAATAATCATACATTAGCTTCGTTATCGTTTCAAATAATCGGCACGAAATATCTACGCTTGAAAACCAGATGAATGAAGTGGAAGGAATCATTGAAGAAATTCAACGTTTATTTTATTCGTCGTATACTATATTGGAAAGTGAAAACTACACTTAAAGTGTTACAGCACTGCAGTTAAAGAATACTCCTTACTATTTAATAATACCGATATTTCATTCAATCAAAAATAAATAAATAAATAAAAAATTTCATTACAGACCAACAAGCGCAAGCTCCCAATTAATAAATTCTTAATCTAACATCTCTTCAAATTATAATTCCGCGCAAAGTCTCTTTTAATATCACCACAGCGCACAGAAAAAGCACTACACTGACAACTTCAACCGAACGAACGCACTTTCGCGTAATTACATGCGGCGGCGGCGATCGCTTATTTATTCGCGTAACAACCACAATTAAATAAACAAAAAAAGAAGAAGAAAACGTACACGTGTCGACCGCCGTAAAACCACAACTTAAACAATACTTAAAAAAGGTAAACGGCTCTCTGTGAGAGACGATCGACCGGCGACCAAATTTTGTTTAGTCGGCGGGAGTGCATTTATTGAGGGGGACCGATTTGTCGTAATCGATTGACCTACCGGGTGACGCAAGAGACAACGATGGTAGAAATGGAAACGGATATTATTATATTCATGTCCGTTTAATCCGACGTAATATCACCGGTAAGATGTGATGTATGAATGGCGGTGATATTTTATGATATATGGGTAGCATGACTAAACTCAGAACTACTTTAGAGTTGTACGTCTGTTTGTAGAATGTATTTAGAAATTTCTAGAGTTTTTTCGATTAAATCGTGTTTTTGTACGATAAAATAAAACGTGTTACAAACTAAATGCAATGTTAGGCAAACGTTGGAATCTATTAATTCGTAATATTTGAGTCATTGTACTTGTAAAAAAAACATTGTCTTTAATTACGAAATTAAATATTCCTGGAAAAACTATATCTAGTATGTATATGAAAAAATATATTTGGAAATAATAGAAAATGTGTACAAAACAATGATAGGAAGACGTCAGATATCACAGCAGGAAGAGACTGTTGAAATTTCGCCAACCGCAAGATTTATGAAACATCAACTCTGTTTACCAACACAAATTCACGATAGCATAAACAAGCAGAGGATAAAAATTGCCGATAACATTGCCACAATTGTATTGTGTTGCATCTTTCTTCACTGCGACCTATTGATCTATTGTGATTACACTATCTCTTTATTACCTTTCCATTCCAATGTTTTTGACGAATCTCAGGACTAGTTTGGGTGCCAAGGTTTTGATCTCTTTAGGTGTGAAAGTTCTGAAATGTTTCACAGAATCGACACACATGTCTTGATCAACTTTGTCCATCATTTATTGTGTTGAAGGTATCTTAGAGTGCTGCTCTGTTAGACTCGTTAATATTAAGATTGTTGTAACATGAGATGAGACATTAATTTGTCAATTATATTTGTCAGTGTCGTTCGTTAAAAATAATATGTTCAAAAGAATCTCTTATTTTCGTAACTCTTGTAGTGAAACTACTTCAATGCTACGCCGCTGAGAACGATGATAATGAAGTTGAATATTTGGTGGCATGTTTAGGGATATACATAAATCAGAAATGCCAATTGCTCTCAAACAATTTCACGCTCCCTGTAATAGCTATGAAACGTTTTCCAACATTGTTACTTACTATTTTGACATGTCTTTCCAATTTTACGAAATAGGTATTTAAAACATGATGGTGAAAATTGGATGCCATCTAATTTGTTATCCCTAAAAGATAAGATGATTTGGTGAAGCTTGATGTAAATTATAAGGCGCTGAAATTAGCAAAGAGACAAAATTACAATACTAATGTAAAGGTGTTTTTTTTATAGAGGTATACAACTTTAAGTTGGCAACACTTTTTTAACTGGTGGCCATTTTGTCAGCTGTCAAGTGATTTATGTTTAGTTTGGTTGGGCATTTCAACATGAATAGACTAACGCCTGAACAACGCTTCCAAATTGTGCAAATTTATTTTGAAAATCATGGTTCTGTTCGAAATACGTATCGCGCACTACGTCCATTTTACGGTCAACATAATCGTCCATCAGAGCAATTAATTCGATTAACTATGGAACGTTTTCGTACCACGTTTACTCTAAATGATAATACGCGTCCACAGAGATATCGTACAGTGCGTACAGAAGAAGTCATTGCTGCTGTAGAGCGTAGCGTAGAGGAAGACCCGAATCAGTCTATCCGCCATCGTGCACAGGAATTGAATATGTGTCCATCCACTTTATGGAAGATTTTGCGGAAAGATCTTGGTTTGCGTGCTTAAAAAATCCAAATTGTACAAGAATTGAAGCCACACGATCACCTAGCGAGGCGTAGATTCGGTGAATGGGCCCAAAACAAGATTGCCGTTGATCCCGATTTTCATAAGCGAATTTTGTTTAGCGATGAAGCTCACTTTTGTTTGAATGGATACGTCAATAAGCAAAACTGCCGTATTTGGAGTGATGGTAATCCTCAAGTGTATGTTGAGACACCGTTACATCCAGAAAAACTGACTGTTGGGTGTGCTTTATGGGCTGGTGGAATCATTGGTCCGTACTTCTTTAAAAACGATGCTGGTCAGAACGTTACAGTCAATGGTGACCGCTATAGAGCCATGATTACTGACTTTTTCGTTCATCAATTGGACAACCATGATGTGCAGGAGCTGTGGTTTCAACAAGACGGCGCAACATGTCACACAGCGCGTGCCACAATTGATTTATTGAAGGAAACGTTTGGTAACCGCATAGTTTCACGTTTCGGACCCGTGAATTGGCCTCCAAGATCGTGCGATTTAACGCCGCTAGACTATTTTCTGTGGGGATATGTGAAGTCCCTAGTCTACGCCGATAAGCCCGAAACGATTGACCACTTGGAGGACAACATTCGCCGCGTTATTGCCGATATACAGCCACAAATGTTGGAAAAAGTCATCGAAAATTGGACCTCCAGATTAGACTACGTCCGAGCCAGCCGTGGCGGTCATATGCCAGAAGTCATATTTAAATTATAATGCCAGAAGATTATCATTCGAATAAAGTAAATTTCATGTTAATTTAAAAACTTCATCTTTGTTTTATTCCATTTCAAAGTTCTATACCGCTATAAAAAACACCCCTGATATTTTTAAAATTACAGATTTAGAGATTTCTAATAACTTGAATTAATGTATCTATTTTGTGACCTTTATGTCTTTCAATTTCTAAAATATTATATCCACTTGTAGGTCAATAAAACAACAATTAATTAAATACCAATTTATTCCATGAACATATGAGGAGAGTTCATGCAAAAGCAGACATGTCCATTTTACCCCTAAATTAACTTTTTATCAGTTTTGTAATACTTGAAATGGTTTCTATGACTTGCATTTTTCAGAATCTCTCAAAACCGCACAGATCTCACAGTATTTTGCATCTAAAAATATCGAGTTCAGACAAAAGCAGACGTATCCCAAGTAAAACTAAAATCGGACAAAACGAGACAAATCCCATTAAAAATAGTAATATTTCTTTCATGATTTCATTCAAAAATAAAACATATCGGCCTTGTAATCACAATGGTAAGGCGTATAAGTGCAGTTTGGTAACAGTAAACGATATTAAAAAAGGCTAGAGACAAGTTTTACGAAAATCCTTCTAAAACAGAAACTTTGACGGTCTGCAGAAACTTTCTTTTGTCTGTATTCGATATTACAAAACATCGGTTGTGTACTATTCAGAAAATTATACAAAGAGGCAATGTACCAAAAGAAAACCGAGGAGGTGATCGGTGCGGTAATAAAAACATTGAAAAAAAAGCAAAAAAAATCGGGAATTTCTACAGAACCTTCCAGCATCTGAGAGTCAGTACAACAGAAGCAAATCCAGCCGTGTTTATGTGTCATGTGAACTGAATATTAGAAAATTGAGCGAGATGTATAATGCGAAAAACCCTGATTTTACCACATTACAATCAATATTTAAACAATTTTTTTACGGAGAGTTTAACATTTGATTCGCTTCTCCAGCTGGACGTGTCTCAATTTGAAAAATGCAATAAAACAAAAAAGACCGAATAAAGCACAACTAATTACAGAATTAAGAATTCATAAACTTAGAGCAAACAGTTTCTACACTCTGGTAAATGGAACGCCTGCAAGAAGTGTTACATTTTGTTTCGATCTCCAGCAAATACATCCACTACCAAAAACACCTATTCAGGATGCACTTTATTTAAGGCAAATTTTGTTGTGTTGACGTACAATCGAAAAATCCTGTTTTCTATACCTGGTTGCCGATTCTCAAGTCGAGAGAACGCAAATTTCGAGAGAATAGCGAAGTGTGCTCGTTCCCTTCTCTTAAAAGTTGTGCGATCACGCTTCTCCTGGTACGGGCTGAGAGAACAGACACAAACTTAGGAGACGCAAGCGCAATAGGTACAAGTGTATTTGTTGTGCTGTTTTAAGATTATTTTGTAATATTTTGTATTTGGTATTGTGGTATTAATAAGCAGTGATAAGCACGATGGACGAAGATGAGGTATGGATGGCAAATCAGATTTTGGATAATGTATTGGAAGCAGAGGAAGCTAATCAGCGTCCACCGCGCCGCTTTTATAACAGAGATAATGCCTTTAATTTACCGGAAGAGCAATTTATAAAGCTATTCCATCTAAACAAAGAGGCCGTAAGACGTATTATAAATATTGCTTCTACATATATTGATGAGCCAACCCGATTCCAATCTTTCTGTGTACCTCCTGCGATGGAATTTAATTTAATTGCTAGTAGGGGAAAACGTTCCCCGTTGAAGAGCCTCATTCTGCTCCATAAAATCAAGTAATGATTCCTTCTGAATTTTGGTTATGGGACCACTCCGTGTCACGTTTTTAATCATTTTAAAAAGAAAAGTGCGAAGGAAAGTCACCTGTCATGTATTCAATAATAAATGTGAAGTTTGGCGCAATCGGTTTTTGTACGTCAAATGATCCTCCGATATGTAACGAACAAAGCTCGTCGTGTCACATCCCATCTCATGTGTTCGAGAATAGCGTTATTGGCTATTGAGAGAACGGACGTAGGAGTATGATCTATCCCTTCTCTCGAGGTGAATGATCACTTCATTTACTTTCGAGAATCGGCACCCTGGTCTGAAAACCAGGCGAGCCGTGGCTCAACAGAAATAGGATCCGCATTACTGTAGCCCATCTTAGATCTCTGGATCTATAACTGATTTGGAACTAATACGACTGTTTTGTAATAGCTGTGGGGGCGAAAATAAAAACTCCCACATTATCCATATGTTGGCCTATTGGCTGAGACATGAAGACGAAGAGGACACTCATACCTGCCGGCCGATCGTGTTTTTGGGCGTGTCGAAAAAATTCTGAAGAAGTACAGTGCAATTATTAATCCTGAAAAATATAATGGTTTTTATATTCAAGTTGGAAGAGTTCGAGAATTAAGTAAAAATTGGAACCTATACAATATGAAAAAACTTTCAGAAACCTACAACAAACTGACCAGTATCAAAGATTTAAAGAAAATTTATATAAAACAAAAATATCGAGGAGCACCGCTACAGTCCAATACAAGATGATGTCAAAAAAAGAAAAAAATTTGTAACCCTATTGGAAAAGCAATTTAATAAAGATGATGTTCAATGGCAGAACCTTCCTCAATTGAAGTTGCAGTTGGATGAACCAGAAGAAGAAGAAGCTGAAATATGTGATTGTATTGAAGAAGACAAAGAAATGCACATTTAACATTATTTTCTATTTTGTTTAAGAGTTTTTAATAAAGGAGTAATTTTTTATTTTATGCAACTGAATTTTAACAAAGCGAGACATATCCTATATAAGTTCAAACAAAATCAGACTTATCTGTGGGGATCATGCAAAAGCAGACAAATTCATTTTTGTTTGTTAAAAATATCTGAGGAAAATATAAATTGGTTTTGTTTTTATTGAAAAGTAAGTTAAGAGATCACTTTCAGATCGATGTGTTCAAAACAATTTTTGTTAAATAAAACGTCCTTTGATGTAAACGTTTTTGTTGTTTTTCTCGAAACTTGTTCATATGGACATGTCTGCTTTTGCATGAACCCTCCTCATATAGTATTATGTTTTTGTTAATAAGATTTCTTTAGTAGAATAAATTGACATTTAATATTATTAGTCAATTTCTTCCACTAAAGAAGTCTTATTAACGAAAACAATATTATATGTTCATGGAACAAATTGGTATTTAATTAATTGTTGTTTTATTGAGCTACAGATGGAAATATATCAGGAATTGAAAGATAATAACTTTAATACACATTTTTGTGCTTTAACAATTCTTGATGGTCATAGTGTTAACGCCTTGCTCTCCAGCCTACCGTTTCATAATGAAACCGTTTTTCTGTCACAAGTCACAGAGGAAAATATTTTGTCTTGTATTTCTCAATTAAGAGCTTCAACTGAATGCAGTTTCGATGGCATATGCAATGATCTGATTAAAAAATGTAGCAAATCATTAAATCGACCTATAACTTTTTCACTTCTATCTCTGGGGAGAGACATTACTTCTGGGTGACTGTACATGTTTAGTCTTACAAATTGTACTTGTGTATTATACTTGCGTACTTTATATCAATGTCAAATTTCTTAAGAAACACTGACAATAAAATATTCTATTCTATTCTATTTTAAGGTGGTATCTTAGAGGACAATGGCCAGTCGGAAGGCCCGTAAGAGACGTTAACTCTGATTTGCTAAGATCAAGTAGATTTTAAGACTGTTTAACAAAAAATCAATAAATTTCTTCGCTTGTGTTTGCTCCTAGATGGAGGCCATTTGTTTTGCCTCCCATTCTTGAACATCCTTCTTGAGTTGGTTTTTAGGAACGTCAAAGAAGGGTGCATTATTAAGTGTTAATTACGTGGAAGTGTTCACATAACACGTTCAAAAGCGCAAAATCCATCATTCAACCTAATTTGAATTAACCTCATCGACTTTCGTCAATAAAAATTATTTCGATCTCATCCTTACCTGTTCCTTATCCTCTTGCGTTTTCGGATACAACGTCACAGTTAGCGAGATTTCACCGAGAGTCGCGCCAGCCTTCGCCGGATCCTGAAGCGGAACGGAGATATCCATCGTCCTGCCGAGTTCCAACGACGTCAATTCCAACTGGGAAGAACCCATGAAATCGTCCTGTAATAGAGGATGTACGCACGATTACGAGAGTTATCGCCTCCCACGTTCGATAACGGTGCTCACCTGCAAACCCCAATCGTAGTCGAAAACTTTGATCTGCATGGGGACGAACGGGTCTTCGATGGGGACCGTGAAACTCTCGTCCCATGTTGGATTCAGATCGCGATACACCGTCCTCGATTTGTACACTAGACGGCCGCCTAACTTGAACTTCACGTAGGGGTCACTGGTTCCTGTAAAGAAGGAAAAAGATACCACGCTGTATTATGTACATAACTAATAAAATAATGTTAATATTACAATAAATTCTGTTTGTGTTGAGGGAAAATTTAGGTCGGAAAAGTTAATAATGTAAACTGTAATCAATCTTCACGACTGACACGCGTTATAAACACTATTACCCGATTTGTCGATTAATTAAAACTCCCTTGAGGTGCTTCGTTTTCAGAGCTTTTTTATTCGTGTAAATCGTGCTTGATTAGAACGTCAAACTGGAGTATCATATTAAGACAAATAAGATTATTTTTTCTTTATTTTTCCCCGCTATAGAAAGGAGAGGATAATAAAAGAAATATAATTCAGTTCCTACACATACAGTTTATTACTCGCTAAGAAACGAGACGTCCCTACTAAATAAAAGAAAGGCTTAATTCACGATTTTGATATTCTTCTAAAATTACCAAAACTTTACGATGGTAAGGGAGAGAGAGAGAGAAACGAAGGCAGTAAAGTTTTGTTTTATGGGCGATACTAAACAATGACTTTAAAGTTAATCACGTGACGTGCTGGTAGAGAGGTGGACCTCCGACATTTCGCAGATTAACTTAAATAAAACAGAATTAGCCGTGTTTAATTTGCAAGAATTTTCAACTAAAGATTCATAAGAAGAAAAATGTATTTTAAAGGTGATGTTCAGTCAGAGATAAAGCATACACGTAATATCGTATTCATGTTTATGGAAATAGCGGTAATTCTCTACCCAACGGCAGATATTCTACACCGAAAATTTGCGTACAAACATGATTCCTCGTCCTCATAACTCTCCTGCAAACATGCCGATCCCTCCTGATATTTTCCCCGTTCTTAGCTTCGGTTCGAACGTTTCGTTTTCTCCCCGGTTCGTTTTTGTTTGACTACACCGTCCCAATCTTACATTACCCTCCTCGTTAATTTTTGAAGTTGTATGCGTCCTTGAAACTTTATTATTCCATACTTGAAGTACTTGACGTTTAAATGAATTAAAAGTTTTCCAGTTTGGGTTGAAAAGTTATTCATATTTCTCTCCCCACAGTTTTCTGTTTTTTGTTTTTTTCTTTGAATACCTCGTTTTTTGGCTTCTTCTCTTACTCCCTCCTCCCATGTTTTCCTAGATCTTCCTCTTGGCATTTTACCTGTTGTTTTTGTTTCATATACTCATCTTGGAAGTCTTCCCTCTGGCATTCGGCAAACATGTCCGAACCATCTTAGCTGGTTTTCTCCTATTTTATCGTTTCATTTCTGATTTTGTCTCTTCTTGTTTTGTTTTTAATCTTCCTGAAGAATCTCATCTCCATTGCGTTTATTCTTGATTTCTGTTTTTTGTTAACATCCACGTTTCCCTGCTGTATGTTATTGTGGGTCTGACTATTTTCTTTACTACCTCGACTTTTATTTCCTCGTCAATTTCTCTGTGTTGAATATTTTTTCCTGCTTTTTCATTCTTTCGTTTATTTCACTGTCTATTTTTCAATTTTTCTCTATATGATTGTTCCCAAATATTTATGGTTTTCTACTTGTTCTATGCTTTGTCCGTTCATTTTAATATCATGTGTTTTGTTTCCTTTTGATATAATCATTCTTTTTGTCTTATTTATGTTTATTTTCATATTTATCTTATCCAGTTCGTTTTGTATTGTATTTAAGTTGTGTTGTAGTTGTTTTCCTGATTCCGCTACGACTGCCACATCATCAGCAAACATGAGTTCTGCTATTTTTGTTCCTTCCATTTTCCATTTTCCCAGCTTTAGTTTCTTCATTTCCTTCATTGCTTCCTTTATTGCGTCATCAATCACAGCTGCAAACAGTAATGGACTCAGCACACATCCTATCTATCCCCCTTTTTTCTAGTGTTTTCCAAATGTCTTCTCTTTTTATTCTGTCAAATGCTTTCGTGAGATCGATGAAGCAAATGTGAATATCTTTATTTTTCCTTAATACGGTTTCACTTGCTTGTCGTATTATGAATATGGAGTGTCTTGGGTTCTTCTGCCTGTTCTGAAACCGCACTGTGTTTCCTCTATTGTATTTTCTATGGTTGCTCTTATCCTTCTCTCCAAAATTCTTGTTAATATTTCACCTGTTGTACTTAAGAGGGTGATTCCTCTATAATTCTTTTAATCTCTTTTGTCTCCATTTTTATATATCGGTAGTATTATACCTGTTTTCCAATCATTCTGTATTTTCTTTGTTCTTATTGCTGTATTTAATATTTCAAGTAATTTCTCCGATCCTTCCTTTCCTAGGAATCTAATCATTTCTATTATTATCTCATCTTTTGCGAGGGCTTTCCCCATTTTTAATTTCGCTATCGCTTCTTGTAATTCTTCTTCTGTGATTTGTTTTATTTTCTGTTTGTTCTTATCTCTTTAATCTTCCTCATCTATTTTTGTTACTTCCATTTTTGATTCTCCCTCAATTTTATGCAATTATTCAAAGTATTGTTTCCATCTCTCCATTATTTTGTCTTCTTCTTTGGTTATTACTGTTCCCTTTTTGTCTTTTATATTTTGCATTGAGTAGTCTTTTTTATTTCGGAATTGTTTCCATAAAATAATATTTGATTTTCTCTGAAGTTGGAGGAACTATAATTACAAAAAAAAGTTCAGACGCAAATGGCTCTGGATGAGCTTGACCAATTAAAGATTCCAAAAAACTGCCACCCTACTTCCGATAAACGAAATGTGGAACTGTTCACGTAGTTGAATTGGAAAATGATTCCAGCGTGAAAACTCTAAAATCGTATTGCAAGAATGTCGAGGATAGTTAAGACGAACATTGCCCCTAAAGGTAGATTTTTTTACGAAGGAAAAATTTTAAGATTTTTTGTTAAAATTGGTACCAAAGTAAGTTTATTCCGGTGAGCTGTAGTGTATTGATTGTGACATCATATTTGAGTGTTTTCCAATATGTCCAAATTTACGTTTTTGAGATAAATGTTTTTGTTTTTGAAGAAACGTCATTTACATCTTGGTTCCTAATTTTTTTTATAAGTTACCATAATGATTGTTTATACGAATTTTTGTAAATCACAAATGCCTATTTAATAAATTTTAAAAATTTAATAAATATTATGCGTTGGATTTGTTGCACTTTGACAATGAAAGATGGACTTGTTGCCTTATGAAAAAAATCTTTTAGTTGCTAATCGTGAATTATCAAAAACAAACAGCAATTTAGAAGAAAAGATACAAAATATTTTTATTACTATTACAAAAGAAACCCAACATTAACGAAAACCAACACAACATACATAGTAAAACCTGAAAACAGAAACTAGTTAATTTCTACACATCTTCAGATTTGAGTTCAGCTTCTTCTTCCATACAATCACAATTGTCTTGAGTCTTTGCCGATTCAGCTGATGCATCTTTAATAAAATCTATCAACACATTGAAGTACTATTCCAAGCTTTGATCCCTTATCCAGTTCTCGCCAAAAACTGCTTTCAGGATGTTAACACGATTCAATAATTTTTTGTACGGTTTTGATGGATCATTGTCACGGTAGAATCCCTCAGAGTTTTTTTATACAGTACAAACTATTCTCTGCCACACTCACACCGTCTGAAGACATTATAATCAAGAACTAAATCTTAATACACCACTATACACGTGCAGATCGAAAACTGGACATATTTCTTCTCCGACATAAATTTATTATGTTAATAATAATATATAACAGGATTTGTTTGAAGAAATTCTTGCTATAAAAGTTTTACGATTTCAGACACATTATGAGAACATTTTTTCATGATCATGTGATGTCTTAACTTAATCAGAAAATACGGCATTTAATGAGTTCCCTTATATACTATCTATCATCTGCACTATTTATCCACCATTAACAATAGTCGTAATTCAAGATATAAACGAGTTTAATAATAGATTAGTTAACCGCTTTTTCAATTGGAAAAGATTCTGCATGTTTATAAGTACATAAGGCGCATTTATATAACATTCCGAAGTTCGTTCATTTCGCTCGGATCGTTTTCATATAGAATCGAAAAAAGAAATCACACGACCGTGTTTTTTCAATAGCCTCTTCATTGTCCTAACGATCATATAGACACAGATGAATCACTGGCACATTTCCAAGCATTTTTTTATTACCACAGGAGAAATATTCATAACAGATATCCACCATATAAACAAGTATGTAGCTCTCACATAAAACGGATATTTTTACTTATGATAAAATTTCAGTACAGTTAACTGAATTCACTTGTTCACCCTGTTATATTGTAAATTAATTACGAAGCCAACAAAATACGTTTATACATCTGCGTGTATATAGACACAATAAATTTCCAACGGAATTGTTTAACTTCCCCTACACGTCGACCCCAATCAGTGATATTATCTACGAGCGAATTTCATTGATAAAATTTGCCCTGAAACCTATTGGATAATACATAGGGTAGGATCTGATAACTCTCGCAAATGTATGTACATAATTTAAATACATTTTAATATAAAAAAAACGTGATTTATATGCAAATGATATTTAGACAAAAAAAGGTAGGATCGAAACAACGGTACAAAAATAACGGAATTATACACGATCAGTCACAGATGCGATGAGACTGAATCCTTCAAAGTTTTAAATTAGGTAAAAGGACGATTATACCGATCAAAAATCGACGCCAAAAATCATTCGCAATGAAGAAAACATCGAGAGACTCGAAGAAATTTTGTAACTGTGACATTCACAAAGAAATAATTTATGGTACTGGGAAAAAAGGAAACAGTATGGGAAGTAATACTGGACATGAAGGAGAATGGATGAGAAATCTAAAAAATGAAATGATAGATTTAGAAAAAAATTTGCGAACTTGTTTCGGGCTAAATAATAAAGTAGGAATTTAAAATTAAATGGAGAAATAAAACAAACTGTGTAGTGTGATTTTAGATATCATGCAAGCATTAGAGGTGATGAATTCGTTTTCAGAAAAAGGATAAATTTAACAGTGAGGATCTGATTGAAACGCGAAAAATAACTTTTAATATTCATAAACTAGTAACAATGTTAACGTATAAAGTAGGCAATCTAGAAAAGCAAAATTATACTCTTTCTCAGAATATCAAAGATAATGACAGTAAGTTAGAAGGTAGGCTTTTTTCCTCCGCTACCAAATAAAAATCGCTTACAGGCTTAAACAAAACTTACAGTACAATGACTAAATCTAACAAAGATAGAGATGCAAAAGGAGAGAAATGGATGACACCTCCTCAAAGGAAAAAGCACGAAATTTTAGTTAAACTTAAAGATCAAACTGGAGATACTAGAAAGGTACTTGAAAGAAATGAAGGAAAATGTAAAGAAAATTGCAAATCTATAGAAATTTAAGAAATCTGCTGGTGACCCTAAATAAATATGACGAGCAACAAATAAAAGAAATAAAGAACACAGATCCAATATTGATGATAAAGGGGATAACAAAAGGATACGATCCAAAGACTATTATATTTTAAAAAACATGAAGAAGTTCAAGCATAAACTCAGACACCAGGTTTGGGACGATGTTTTTAATGCAGATAGAGTCAATGTGAATGAGTGGTTGGTTTTCATGTGATCTTTTACAATAATGTTTGAAGAATGTTTTCCAAAGAAATTAATAACTAAAAAATACCAGAATAATGCTTTGTATAAGAATGTGGAAGATGAAAGTTAGATCTTCTATTAATCATGAAAAATGTAAACTCTGACTATTTAGATATGTACAAACAAAAAGACTAAAAGAGAATATGACGATTTATTAGTCAGATGCAAATCTGAAAGTTAATCATAATGAAATTATATGCAGTCAATGGAATGCAGATATGCTGGTGCCTGGAACAGCGCAAGAGATCTCAAATGCTTTCAATAATTATCTGCAAAATGTAGTCCCAGAACTTTTGAGTAATGTGAAACGAGTAGAATGGAATTGCAATATTCCAAGAAATAATAGAGAACTAATATTAAAACCTGTAGCACTCCAAGAAATTATTGAGTTATGTAAAAAACTAAAAAATAAAAAGAATAGTATGTGGTAGTGGTGATAACGAGGTACCATTGTGTGTAGTCAGGCTGGCTTTAATAAAGCCAGTTTTTTTTTTAATAGTAGAAATGCTTTCTATTCTATAATTGCTTTCTAGTTTCTCAAAGTTGTTTGAGTCAACAGGTAATGGATTTCAAGAATTGCAATGACCGTGGATATTGCAGGGGAACATCCACGCAAACTGCAATTTTTTGGTTTATCCGAGCGGTTCTAGAACACTTGGAGGATGGCAATGTGGCAAAGAAATCTTCTTACAATGCAAAAACTGGCAAGAACAAAATAAACTTTTACTGAATGAAGAAAAATCTGAGATGATGTTATTCCAGACAAAACTTTCTAGGAAAAAAAATGCTGCACACATAAAAATATGAGACCTTATAAATTAATGTCGAACTGGTGGAGCAGGCACAATTCGCGAAAACAGAATTGGAAACTGTCCCATAACTCAGAGTTCAGTTTTGAAGAGAGAAAAACGATGCTCTTTCTCTTTCAAAAGTTCTGAGCAAGTTCTTATTACCAGATCGATTGATAATAACACTGTTACTTTCACCTCAAACTGCCGTAATTTAAAGCCAGTTCAAAAAGTAGATCGAATTGGTTTTGTAAATGACAAAAGAGCCAAAATTCAAGTAGACTCCCAATCTGTTGTACAGAGAGTCAGTCCCATGTTATGAGAGTCAGTCTAAGAGGGAAAAAATAGTAGTTTTCATTATTTGCTTTTAGGTTAGATGTGTGCAATGCAATGTAGCTCTACATGTTCATTGTTGGTTTAATTTTCATTGTAAATGAATCTCGAAATACACCTAATAAACTTGTTCAATATTGCGTTTAATGTTTATTTTCTAGGACAATTTATTCTCAATGTAACCTATAGGTGACATCCATTTTTTCTCAAATCTTTTGTTTTTTTCGCAAGAATGATATTTTTCATTATTTAGACTATAGATAGAACTGAAACATTATGCTTTTAAGCTTTTTAGTCAAAAATTAAAAGTATGCGAATTGTAGGTTTAAAAATAAAGGTAGAAAACATAGAAAAAAGAGAATCGCCACAACAATATAGTAATTATTGCGATAGAAATAAAAGAAATAAAAAATAGCCTCAATAGAAACGAAGACAATAAATACCTATTCAAAGTAAGTTAAGAATAGAGACAAAACAAAACTCCGAGACAAACCAGGTCGCTTAGACTCGAAGAAAATACAGAATAGTACTCAGATAATTTTTGTTGTTGAATATGAAGAGAAGAGGAAATACCAAACGATTGGAAGAAGTCATTGATAATACCAATATACAAGAATAAAAGAAATAAGAAAGAATACGATAATTACAAAGGAATATCCCTTCTAAGTACTGCAATGAAGATTCTCCAGCAAATAATAGATAAGAGATTAAGAACAAAACTCGAAAATACCTTACATCAGTCGCAAAGTGGGTTTAGAAAAGGAAGGAGCACACAAGACCAAATATTTTCTGTGAAATAAATAATACAAAAAGTCTCTAGATAACAGAGGAAAGTATTTAGCATTTTATTTTAGCATTTATAGACTTAGAAAAAGCTTTCGATAAAGTACCTACCAAGAGAAAAATTATAGAATATATTAAGAGAAATAGGAGTCAATGGCAAAATAAGACGATTAATACAGAAAATATATAACAACAATACTAATGCTGTAATAGCTAACAATTTAGAATCGGAGATATTTAAAACAAAAGAGGGACTGCCCCAAGGAGGAAGTCTGAACCCAATGCTCTTCATTATTTATATCAAACAATGTACAGTCAAAAGTAAAAATAGAGATAGGAGATAGGAAATCATAGATGGAAAAATATTTTCATTGCAAAAATGTATTAAATTCCTTGGAGTTTACGTATACTTACAGTTTTTTAATTTAATTAAGTGTTCACCATTGGTAACTTCGTTATTATTAAAGATACAAGACTGTTTAAATGAGCAAACTTATAGTACTTTTAACGCTCTTTAAGATGGAAGAATAAAAAAACAAATGCGCAGCGCGTTTTCGAGTTTTGCCGAAAAATATGTTTTTTTCAAATGGAAACCCTTGTATATTATATCATTTTCTGCTAGAACTTTAATATTTAAACAAAAAATCTTATAAGAAATTTTTTACTGGGATTAAAAATACTTGAGTTATAATGACTAAATAAAAGCAGCTAAGCAATTCGAGAAGTTCGGAAGCGTGTACAAAAATGTATTGAGCAACAAGGTGGTATTTTTGAACATCTTCTATGAAAAAATCAGTAATTTTTATTTTCTTTTAATGATAAGTTTATGTATAAAATAAAGTTTATAAAACTTATTTAGCTGTTTTCGTTTATTCATTATAACTCAAGTATTTTTAATCGCAGTAAAAATTGTCTTATAAGATTTTTTGTTTAAAAATTAAAGTTCTAGCAGAAAATGATATAATATACAGGGGTTTCCATTTGAGAAAAAAACATATTTTTCGGCAAAACTCGAAAACGCGCTGCGCATTTTTTTTAATTTATTCTTCCATCTTCAAGAGCATTAAAAGTAGTGCAAGTTTACCAATTTAAACAGTCTTGTATCTTGAATAATAACAAAGTTATCAATGGTGAACACTTAATTTGGATTGCCCTGTATAGATGAGTTTTTGGATTGGACGGAACAGATTTCGATCGCCATATATTGGAAAAATTTGTTGAACATTTCCTGCGCTGTCTTTTGAATAAACAAAAACATATTTTTTTTAAACTCCAGTCTCATTGGAACTGGAACGGACTGCGTATTTATAGAGAATAGATGAAAGAGCGTAAAACTTGTTTATATTCTAAATTTATACAGTTTACACCGCAGGTTGGTCGTAACATTATACGTTTACGGCTACAACCGCACACAATGCGTAAACGTATCCATTAATTTTATACGGGAGCTCATTATTGCTGTTGTATTTCGATGAGGGTAGTTGACGTTCTAAATTAGTACATAATATCATGAATCTAATATACAGGGTGTTAGTAAATAAGTGCGACAAACTTCAGGGGGTGATTCTGCATGTAAAAATAATGACAGTTTGCTATATAAACGTCCGTCCGCAAATGCTTAGTTTCAGAGTTATAGGGTGTTTTATTTATTGCTCTGAAACCGGTCGAGATAGGCAAATGAAATTTGGTGGGTTTTAAGAGATGGTTATTGCGCATTTCTTGACATCCAACCAAGAATTTTATATTCATCATTGGCGTGCATACGGGTAATGATCTTAATTTTTTAAAGAAAAGAAATAGTACGCTACTGAGGTATTTCAAATTAAAAATCATTTTTGAATTTGCCATTCAATTTGTGATAAAAAGCCTCTCTTGCCTTTTTTTCGTGTGAGGCGCCGTTTTTATGCAAAAAAATAAAACATCTTAACGTGTATTTTTCATTTCTTTAATACATTATCTAGTAGGCTACTGAACTACTGCACTCTTTAATACAATAACATTAAACTAGAACAATAACAGAAAATAACACAAAAAAAATGTTAAGTAAGCGCAAAGCTACAACAAATGTTGAAAATGACCTCCCTCAGACATGACACAATTTTCAACTCTTCGACTCATTGATTGTTGTATTCGCGCAAAAATTCCTGGTGTATTTCTTATTATCTCACAGCCGGCTATAATTCGATTCCTAAGGTCATCAACATTTTCAACGGGAGTGGAATATACTAATGACTTAAGAAAACCCCAAATGATAAAATCTAAAGGATTTAACTCCGGTGATCGAGCAGGCCAATGTTCCGTACCACCCCTACCCATCCAACGATTTGGATACACTGTATCTAAGTGATTACGTACATTAATGCTAAAATGAACTGGTGCGCCATCATGCATGAACCATAAGTGTTGTCTCAGCTGTAGAGGAATATCTTCAAGAAGGCCAGGTAACTCTTGCTGTAGGAAATTAAGGTAAGATTCGCCTGTTAGTCGTAGTGGGAGGAAATATGGACCGATTAAATGAGCATCAATTACCCCAAGCCATACATTGACTGAAAAGTGATGCTGAAAATGAGCTTCAAAAATTCCATGTGGATTTTCCTCAGCCCATAAGTGATTATTATGGAAGTTTCGTATATACTGTCGTCCAAAATTAGCCTCGTCAGTAAACAAAACGCCATTTAAAAAATTAGGAATTTGAGCGATTTGATGAAGGATCCATTGGCAAAAAAATAGGCGGGGAAAAAAGACCATAGACAAAATGCATGTCTGTTAATTCTGCATTTGAAAAACTTTCCATTATTTTCAATAAAAGAAAAGTTAATTACTTATTAACAATAATTTTATAGCTAACTAAGCTTAATAATGATGAGTTGCTATTTTGACACTTCGTTAAAATATTTGTATTTAACAATGCATTGATATTGAATGTCGACAGTAGCCTACTAGATAATGTATTAAAGAAATGAAAAATACACGTTAAGATGTTTTATTTTTTGCATAAAAACGGCGCCTCACACGAAAAAAGGCAAGAGAGGTTTTTTTATCACAAATTGAATGGCAAATTCAAAAATGATTTTTAATTTGAAATATCTCAGTGGCGTACCATTTTATTTCTTTAAAAAATTGGTTGGATGTCAAGAAATGCGCAATAACCATCTCTTAAAACCCATCAAATTTCATTTGCCTATCTCGACCGGTTTCAGAGCAATAAATAAATCGGCAGTTTTTAAGAAAAACTTTAACAGGCTATAACTCTGAAACTAAGCATTTGCGGACGGACGTTTATATAGCAAACTGTCATTATTTCTGCATACAGAATCACCCCCTGAAGTTTGTCGCACTTATTTACTAACACCCTGTATATATGTATAACGAAAAGTCTTACATAAAATCTTAAATACTTTAAAGCGTTTAAATTAGACGTCGTGCAAATTAGAAAAATTATAACAACACTACCGGCTGTGGATAATGGCAGAATATATTTCTTGCGACACAAAAATTATATTACCATCAGCGTGACACCGTAAAATATTAACGCCGCAGTGAAATATTTAGATTAGAAATATACAGACATTCTAATTGACATAAGTAATTTAATTACACAAATGCGTTATAACCACCTTTTAAGGGTGTGTGTGTGTGTGGGTGTTATACTGCTCGCTAGTTTTCTTTTAATTAGATGAGAAGCTCGACGAACTGTCGCATGTTTAATCACATTACGAATTATGAGTCGTTTATTTTACGAAGCTATAATCACACAGTATACTTTTAACGGCTTCATCCACTCAATTCTAATATATTCGTCTACTTAACGCATTTAGAAAATTAAAATTAAACTCGATCGATAACTAAATACATATTTTCGGGTGTAAGAACTACTTTCACGTGATTTGGACGCATTTGGAAGTTACAGAAGAAGCGTACACACGTTTTTCCTTGTTTATGTTGTGTCAACTACGTATCGCGTGCAACGCCGTCGAAAAACATCACGTGTTGCAAGCTGTCCTTACGAAAGAAAATATATATGGGAGGAAATACACGAAAAGACTACTCCACCTATTTATTTTGACGCAATCCAAACAAAACGACATGTAATTTCTAACTAAAAACTAATCAAACTTGCGTCGTCCTTTAGAGTTCGACTAACAGTAGAAACTATTGATTGCGATGTTAAGTTAATGGCTCTGGTAATGTGGGTAATTTTCTCTTAAGGGCGGTTATCCTTTCATAATTAATTCGCTACATTAAACTGTCATCTACAAGCATTGAGGATGGAGCCTATAATAACGGGTTTCTTTGATGATTACGAAATAACTACAACGCTGTTAATATAAATAAGGGAGATTTAGCTTAGATGTTTTGATCTTGGTCTTTTCATTCATCTTCTTTTTCTTCCATTTAGATCCAATTTAGTATAGAAATTGCTTACTATCGGCAGTGTACGCAATATATCAAAAAGACCTGATTCGTCTCGGAGTTTTGTTTTGTCTCTATTCTTAACTTACTTTAAATAGGTATTTATTTCGTATAGTATTAAAAAGAATGATGGACTTCTGCATTATACACAACTTGGTAATAACTAACACTCTTTTACAAACCAAAAATATACGCAGATATACTAGAGAAGTCAAGAGTAAGGGAGAGAAGTCCATAATTGACTACATATTAGTTGACAAAAATAACAGAAGAATAAATTGTAATGATACGAAAGTAAGAAGAGGGCCGGAAATAGGTAACGATCACTTTGTGGTTATATCAAGAATAAAAGAAAAAGTTCAAAACAAGGAAAAGCAATATATACAGGGTGTGGCGCGAAGAGTTTTGATTAGAAGTTTTTGGGGATGTAGTAATAGACGAAATGTAAAATTTTATAAGATTATACTATCGATAATGATAGATGATGATTTTAAATATAATATTTTCATGAATGATCTACTTCCGGTACACCGGAAGTACATACCTACCAACTCGCTTATTTTAAATAGAACATGATATTTTTTATTTTATTTCTCAATTCTCTATCAAATTTTGAATAAATTTCATGTACCATGTCCTATACTAAAAATTAATAGTTTTTGAGATATTTCAATTTTTTAAAATTTTTCTAGAAAAACACAGTCCCAAATAAATCACGATATTGCTGCAAACAAACACGCTACTGACTTAACATTTGACATGGCGAATTGCAAGACATCACTAAAGTGCCTCGTCCTTTGAAATGTAAATTTTTTTATACAGGGTGTTTTCCACATACCACTCAATTCCAATAATTTTAAACAATTATAACGCGCTTATTTCAAATACAACACCCTGTATATTATATCAGATTTCAATTCCTATCTTCGTTCTCGTTTAATTGATACTAGCATTCCCTATACCTAAATCTAACCGGTTTTGAGATATTTTATTATTTTAGTTAACAATAACGGCTGTCAAAGATGTGACTTAACAGAAAAATTTTAAAAAATTGAAATAGCTCAAAAACTTGCTTAAAATTTGATAGAGAATTAAAAAATAAAATAAAAAATATCATCTTCTATTTAAAATAAGCGAGTTGGTATGTACTTCCGGTGTACCGGAAGTAGAACATTCATGGAAATATTATATTTAAAATCAGCATTATCATATTATTACTACATCTCCAAAAACTTCTAATCAAAACTCTTCGCGCCACACCCTGTATATACACAGAAACAAAACCAAACAGAATCACTTAGAATATACAAATTAAGAAGTAAAGTCATTGCCAAAAAATACCAGAAAAGGATAACCGAAAGAGCAGAAAATATAGAAATTAATGGACCTATCGAAAAAATTTGGAATAGGTTTAAAAAAATAACGAAAACTACCTACAACGAAAGAAAGAAAAAATAAAAACAAAAAACAAACAAAATGGTGGACAAATGAAATAAGACATCAATTCAAGATGAAGAAAAAAGCATGGAAAACATACTTAGGAGAACAAACAGTGGAAAAATACAGTGGAAACATTTAGTAGTACAAGCAAAAAAAGAGACATGGAAAGAATTTAGGGAAAAGATGCGAAAAGAAACAGTAAAGAGAACCAAAAACTATTTTATAAAGTTTTGAAATCAGTAAAGAATGAAGAGAGGTCACAATCTACACATTATATACAAAATAAGAAGGGAGAGACCCTAAGCGATAGAAAGAAGATTCAGGAACAGTTTCAGGAATACTGCTGGAAGAAGCAAGACAAAAACAGTAAAAGGGGGAAGCGTCAGAAAGGAAATACATTGAGATAGAGCTACCCCCGAGTCAAGGTAAGTACCAACATATTGTACCCTAATTAAATAGGTTTGTGACATAGTGGTGGAGGCGCCGGGTAACTCTATCTCAATGTAGCGAGAGGTTGTTCTACTTAAACTACTCTTACTTAGAACTTGTTTATTTTACTTTATACTTTACACTATTGTCGACCTACCATTAGCCCTCTAACTTTTCTACTACTCGATCATCGGTCCCATCATCCGTAATCCCCTGTTAGCAGATGCCCTGTCTCGGTAATATCCGTTTCGCAAATCTGCTGTTGAGGTTCCGGTGAATTGACCGAAGATCTTTTATTTTACTGTGTAACAGAACTTTTTGTGGCAATAAGAAAGAATGCAATACTTACAGTGGAACATCCCTTCTAAGTACTGCAATGAAGATTCTCGAGAAAATAATAGATAAAAGACTAAGAACAAAACTCGAAAATACGTTACATATGTCACAAAATGGGTTTAGAAAAGGAAGGAGCACACAAGACCAAATATTCTCTGTGAAATAAATAATACAAAAAGCCTCTAGAGAACAGAAGAAAGTATTCTTAGCATTTATAGACTTAGAAAAACCTTTCGATAAAGTGCCTACCAAGAGAAAGATTATGGAATATATTAAGAGAAATAGGAGTCAATGGCAAAATAAGACGATTAATACAGAAAATATATAACAACAATACTAATGCTGTAATAGCTAACAATTTAGAATCGGAGATATTTAAAACAAAAGAGGGACTGCCTCAAAGAGGAAGTCTGAGCCCAATGCTCTTCATTATTTATATCAAACAATGTACAGTCAAAAGTAAAAATAGAGATAGGAGATAGGAAATCATAGATGGAAAAATATTTCCATTGCAAAAATGTATTAAATTCCTTGGAGTTTACGTATACAGGGCAATCCAAATTAAGTGTTCACCATTGGTAACTTCGTTATTATTAAAGATACAAGACTGTTTAAATGAGCAAACTTATAGTACTTTTAACGCTCTTTAAGATGGAAGAATAAAAAAAAAGAAATGCGCAGCGCGTTTTCGAGTTTTGCCGAAAAATATGTTTTTTTCAAATGGAAACCCCTGTATATTATATCATTTTCTGCTAGAACTTTAATATTTAAACAAAAAATCAAAAAGCATTCGATAAAGTACCAAGAGAAAGATTGTGGAATATATTAAGAGAAAGAGGTGTCAATGGCAAAATAAGACGATTAATACAGAAAGTACACTAATGCTGTAATAGCTGACAATTTAGAATCGGAGATATTTAAAACAAAGGATGGACTGTGCTAAGGAGGAAGTCTGAGCCCAATGCTGTTCATTATCTATATGGACGACATTATCAAACAATGTACGAGCAAAAGTAAAAAGATCAGAGTTGGACACCTTAACTTGAAGGTAGTCGAAGTTTCAAAAGAGGCATTCGCAAACGATATAATAATTATAACCGAGAATGAGGAAGATCTGAAACATAACCTAGCAACATGGAATACGACATTTAAAAATAGTGGAATGGCAATGAATAAGAGCAAAACTAAAGTAATGGTAGTAGGAGATGGGCAATTAGATACGAAAATCGAAATAGAAGGAATTGAAATAGAACATGTAAGAACATTTAGATTAGAAAAAAACAACAAAGCCGTACCATAGCATGATGAACAATTTCATTAACAACAAAGAGATATCCCGAGAAACAAAATTAAAACTACACAAGGCAATTTACCGACCGATATTGACATATGGTTGTTCATCCTGGATATTAAATAGAAGACAAAAGAATAAATTACAGTCAGTAGAAATGAAATATTTAAGAAGAGTTAGTGTAGTTGCAAGAGTGGATAGAATAAGAAACTCGTAAATACCAAAAGATTTAAAAATGCAGTCAGTGCTAGAATACATTGAACACAGACAGCTAGAATGGTGGGAACATTTATACAGAATGAAATATAGAAGACAAACAAGAAGGATGTGGGAAGCAAGAATAACGACAAAATAAAAAAAGAGGAAGGCCAAGGACAACATGGAATGATGTCATAGCAGAAATACTGGGAAGGAAAGGACAGAAGCGATGAACATGACAAGGAATAGAAATGAATGAAAAACTTTTATAAAAAGCTAGAAGAAGATAAACACCCTACGCCATTATTATGGTAGAAGGGATTATGATGTAAAAAAGCTGTCAAAAAATTTGTGTTCCTCTTTCTCGAGGCTGTTTTTTATTCCTTTTATTTCTATCGCAATAATTACTATATTGTTGTTGCGTTTCTCTTTTTCTTCGTTTTCTACTTTCATTTTTAACTTTTTCATCTCTTCGTTTTTTCCGATTTTATTTGATAATAATTGATTTCTTAACACTAATTTTGATTCTCTTAGTTTCAATTAGGTATCATCTGTTTCAATTATTTTACATTTTTACAATCAGTTTTAAACATTTTATCGCCGAATTAAATTACGATTACAACTCCTAAACATCGCCACAAACAAAACTCGTTTTATATAATTGCATGAAAATAGAAACTTACCATTTTTGTCCATCGCAACCAATCCATGACCGCGACGTAGATGTATACGCAATTGAAAAAAGGAATGTTGCCGAAGCGCTGTTTCCCTCCTCCTAACGACATCATCACTAGAAGTAACCTGAAGAAGATGAAGCACAAAAAAAATACATGAAAATTAATTTTTTTCGAGCCATACAGATAGATTAATTAGAGAAAGTATTTTCTTTTTTTGGCATAGGATCAAATGCGCACAAGGCAATTTTTAATTACCTTCGTAAGGTATTCTACAGCGAAATTCTGTTGCGTCATCGTGTGCCAAATAATGATTCCCTTTTGATTAAGCGATGCGGCATAATTTAGTACGTAGAACAGCAGCTGCAGGCTCCCTACCGCTCCATTCAAGTGTTCATTTTAATGCGGCTTAAATCGCGAGTAGGTATATAACCTATACGGAGAATTACGAGTTCGAAACAGATCACAAATCCTGCTAAAATAGAAAGTTCATTCGCAATTATATTGAGGAGAAAACTGCTTTGCAGGATTATTAAATTTTATTTCTATCTACTTTTTTTAGTTTAATAGGATCAATAAGTTATAATTAGGAAATTCGCAATAAAACGTGTTTATATTAATTTTTCTAATGGTGTCGTCTAGAGGCGGAAGTTTATGCTAGAATTTATTCGCTCGTTTTATTTAATTGCTAATGAAAGCGCATTAATCTTTATTGGATCTTTCTTCTTGAGTGATATAAGAATGCAGTCGTAAATATATTTTATTATTTTTAGTGCTTTCTTACCATAAAAAGATTGATTTAAAAATTTTACAACTAACAGCAGCAGCAACAGAAGCATTTACTTCTTCTGCAAGGTGAGTATATGTTATTATACCAGATCCACGAACCTATGTCAATTAGTCCCACACAATAGTTTTTCTCGACGTTCGAGGAGAGATGGTACACTTTTTTTTTCGAGGAGAAACGGTTCAATAAGGCACATCTCTATTGCTTTGTTTTTTTTTTGTATTATCTTAATAATATGCAACTCATTATTGTCACTCTAAATGACTCGCAAGCCGATTGAAAGCTCTTCAACGAGAATGAACTCCAAAGCGATCTGGGGAACTGAATCACCGACGTCTACTCGACATGAAATTCAACCAACGCCGAGACTTGTAAAACTCAAGAATGGCATTCGTCGAATAACGGGAGGAGCCACAATTCTTTTACTTCGAAGGAGCACCATGAACAACAACGAGAAAAAATCGCAATAATTTGCATTGTTTTTGATTTGTGTTTTATTTAATTCTCATTTTCTATAATTTGTATTTGTACATGTCAATATGAGTTTATTCGAGAAAAGATCGCGAAGGAAAACGACTCTTGAAAAAGAATCTGGCCTTAATATGTCTTTACATTTGTAAAAACTATATAATGTTCTTTATGAGACTGAAAAATGAATAAAAATTCGACATATAATCAATATCTATATTAAATATCACAGTAACATTCATTTTTTTCTTCCTGATTCATCTCTCCTTCATCGATTTTTTTTGTTTTCTTTCAAACCTGTTGTATGGTGTTAAATGTTAATAGAAATGGATCTTAATATACAGTGTGTTTCAGAATAAGATGCTGATCCTTAAGGGTGTCAATCCTTACGTGATTTTAAAAAGAAAAGTTCAAACAGATCTATGTCCTAAACCTCTTAAATTTTGAGCTACAGGGTATTCAAGTTTTGAGAAAAAAATCGTTTTTTCCATCATAACTTTAATATCTTTCTAGATATTTTAATAAAATTGATGTGGACTAGATATTTTTAGAAAATTATTAAATTTGATTTCCTGTTTTCTTTTTCGCCCGACGAACAGTTTCCGATCAAAAAACAAAGATCATTTTAATGGGTATAATTGCTATGTACCTATCATCATTTTGGAAAAGGAGGCTATGAACTTTGTTGTCAAGGAAACAATTACAATGACGAAATAATCGCATAATACTTTGTTGTGACACTATCAGGAATACTCCAGGATTTTTTCAAATAGTACGAGACTCAATGAGGAAAAGAGCTGCAGCATGCATACTTGCAGGTGGTGGCCACTTTCAACAGCTAATCTAAATTATAAAAAAGGTCTAGGAGGATATTAAAGTCATGATAAAAAAACGATTTTTTTCTCAAAACTTGAATACCCTATAGCTCAAAATTTAAGAGGTTTAGGACATAGGTTTATTTGAACTTTTCTTCATAAAATCACGTAAGGATTGGCACCCTTAAAGATCAGCATCTTATTCTGAAACATCCTGTATATGATTGTTTTCACAAGCAATGAAACTTAAATTTACACGGAGTAGTTTGTTTTCTTGTACACAATCGAAAGCAGGAGAAACAAAATTGTATTGGGTGCACTACGATGTGCAAGATCTCTATTAACATCTTTATTACCATCTTACAAAACGATTCTGTGTGTGTCCAATTTACCCCTAACACAAAGAAATCCAACTCATTGTCTGCGCTTTCGAAAACGCAAAACAACAATTTTAAGCTTTTCATCCGTGTTTGTTTCCCGAAATATCAACGGAAACTAAATTAATAATTCATTAAAACTCCGTTTTTCACGCGCACCGTACTTGTTTGGTAGGGCAGCATCTAAAAAAGCTTCCCAAAGGATGGCGTTGAAAAAAAAAACATTAATTTCAAAAGTTGGGAAAGCGCTCACGCTAACGCAATTTTCTTACTTTTCCGCATTTGAGCGCGAATTAAAAAAGAAAATTCCTTTAATAAATGATCATTTTACTCGCGTACGTACGTGCACCCCATAACACTGTCATTTTTTAATGTTATAGTATAAGTACCTATCGCTAACGGGATTCATTTTACGTTGTCTCCTATGTACGAAATAAGCTTTCAGATTTTCTTTACAATGTAGAGAATCCAATTGGAAAGCACGTTTCGTAAGAGAAGGAGATTTAATATGTCGTACGTAAGTAGGCACGTAAGCTGAGGGTTATTATTCGAGACGCATTCTGAAAGGAAACGCAATCATCCGAAAAAGAAGATTTTATCCTTTTTTACTTCTATAAATTTACAATAAAGGATTTCAGGATTACAAAATACTAGTAGGCAAAATGTATAGTAATGATAAATGGAATCTTTTTCCCCTAAATTTTTCACTCTTTCAATTTCACATAAAATGTATGCAAACATTTTTAAAACAAGTCCAACCAGAAAAAGCTTCCTAATTTGTGGACCAACAAATACTCCTAAACAAGTGTAATTAATCTACTTAAATATAATTTGATGAAACTTCTAATATATTGCGAGGAAACTATTTCGCGTAATATTGCATGATATCCGGCATTTATTTCCGTGGCTCTTACGAAATGTGCCAGATATGAGAGTATATATATGAATAAAACAACAGGCGTTTGCTAGATTGACGAGAACTGACACTAAAATAATATTTATTATCCGGTAGCGCCATGCAGGCGTTTGAAACGCCGTCGAAAACAAACTCGAACAGATGAATAATATTTAAAATCCATTGCTTTAATACAAGTTCATATTTTATTCTTTGGTAAGTTAATTTGACGATACTAAAGCAAAATTAATAACGGCGGATATTCCTTGGGTAGATTAACGCCTATTCATCAACGGGTTAGTAATTAATTAAGACGATATTTTAAATCTTAAAAAAGTCACCTCTCCGTTTATTATCTCGTTAAACAAAAGATGCTCATTATTAAGAGTAAGTACCAACGAATTAGATCCTTAAAAAAATCAATTTATTGCGCTATTAAAACCGGTAAACCTCTAATAAATATATCAATGTTTACGATCGAGCGTTAGAAAAAAAAAGAGGAATCCACCTGAGGCAGTACTAAATTCCGAAAAAAGCTCTCGCGCGTCTTCCCGAATTAACGGGATCGATAAATTAAGAGGTTTTATGTATGGAGTAAGATCTCTTACCGGTATGAGGTCAAGGCCAGCCACGGCGCCAGGTGTTGGGGCTCTAGGTCGTGGGGATCCTCCAGGAGAGCTGTGCGGCGTATCACCCACACACACGCGGCTTAACGGGGAATCTGAACATAAATAAATACAATGTGAGGGTTAGATGTAAACCACTTTGGTTAAACGCATTCGCTTAAATTATGATTAGAATTTGGGATCAGGTTAAATGCGTCAAATATCGCTGAATATTAATCTTTCAATTCCTGAAATATTTACACTTGTAAGTCAATAAAACAACAATTAATTTGATCATTAATTTTCGTTAATGAGACTTCTTCAAAATACCAGATTTGGCACTAAATAGTATAAAGAAAAAAAAATGAAATTTAATTCAAAATTATATCTACAAATTTACCGAAAAATGAATTCATGTTGGCTGCAAAACTTTGCTTCAATTCAACATATTTTCAGTACAATTACACAATATATAAACAAATATTCAGTACAGCAATGGGTTCTCCATTATGTGCTGTTATAGCAAATTTAGTAGTGGAGCAGTTCTCACTTAACAAATTAATGTATGGTATGTAGATGATTGTGTATGCTGTATACCAAATGATAATGATTGTTGATAGGCATGGCCATTTATATTATTAATATTTTGACACATATTAAATGTCGATTTCTTCTACTGAAGAAGTCTCATTAACGAAAACATAATATAATATGTTCTGGAATAAATTGGTATTGGTATTAATTGTTGTTTTATTGACCTACAAGTGCAAATATTTAAGGAATTGAAAGATAAGTACATAAAGGTCACAAAATAGATATATTGATTGACTATTAAGATAATATACTCGAGTATTGTATTTCTTCATCCTAATAAGTAAACAACATATTATTTATTTAAATCCTTAACGTTAGCACAAAGAAGACTGTTCTAAATTAATTACACAAACAATTTTTTTCAAAACTAATGTTAACAACAATGAAATTTTTTTTTCTGATGAACACCTATGGATTTGACAACTTGAGTTGATACAAATTTCGGCTCTCGGACAATCAAAATTCCCCCAAAAAGTCGAGAAATCAATAGGCCTGGAAAAATGTTCCTCAACAGATTCGGTATTAAGAACTCATTCAATTTAAGTTTGACACCACAGAGTTGTCAAAAATCGACAAAAAACCTAGAAAGGATTCACCATTTCTTGACCACTATTGACCATTAGCGATTTCGATTGACCACATTTTGTTTAGGCTAGAGGGAAAATGCTAAAACTAGGCAAAATAGACATTTTGTTCATCGGATACGATTGACCAAGTTCGGCCACTTTTCACATTTTCAAAATTTCAAGAAAAAGAAAAAATTAAATTTTGTTTTTACTACAAACACTAAAAATTTGTTGCAGGTTAGGATTGACCAACGTTTGACCAATAATTTTTTTGAAAACTTAACAATAGTCGAAAAAAACAAGTTCATATCCTCAATGAAATGACATCAAACCCAGATAATGTGACAACCTCTTGCTCCAGGCTACTTAATCATAGCAAATCGCAAATCATCGTTCGACCACCCGCACCGGTTAAGTTTTATCCGATCTCGAAGTCTCAAACAACAGACTTTTCAAAGTTCGTCACACATTTCGCAAGCTTTGACCACCTCTGGTCAAACGCTAAAAATGATACGAACACCAGATTTGTTGGTTGCCCAAAATCGGGTGTTTATTTACAGTCTGTTTCTTTTGGTTTTTCTCTTTTGTGAATTGCTTTTCCGTATTTGTCAAAAACGATTTCCTCGTTTTGCAAACGTCAAATTTGTTTGTCAAAAATGAGATTCTTCTTTTGTCAAATCATTTTGCCGTTATGTCAACTGCTTTTCCCCTATTATTTATATGTCATGTTATGTCATTTCGATTTTCCATCAAAATTCATTAGTCATATATTAAACACTATAAATTTAGGAATGAAATTGTCAAAATTACACGTTACCGCGATTTAAGAAATAATAATAAAAGAAAGAAGGAGGTCGAGAAAAAACAAGAGAGGTGGACATTTTGTGGCTTTTTGAAAGGCGGAAAAAAGAGAAAAGTCAAGTAAAGGAAAAAGGTTCTTTTAAAAAGAAGAAAAGGCATAATGAAATAGAAAGTCAAAAGTGTGAAAGAAGATTGAAAATTAGAGAGACAGGAGAAAGCGACAGGAGAATTGAAAGAAATAAGATTTTGGATAAGATTGAAAAGTAAGAAAAGGAAAAAGAAGAAAGAAAGGAGTAGGCGAAGAAGAAAAGATTCAAAGGAAAGAAAAAGAAAAGAAGTAGAGACAATAACAAGGTGTTTTAGCGATAATAATATTTACATTTTACACATAGATAATTAAGGTAAGAGAGGGTGGGCTTTTAAATTATTAGTGTAAAGTGTTTAATATATGTTTTCTTTTTTTATTTTTATTTGATTTAAATATTGATCACTGCAATACATATTTATTTATATATTAATTTAAAATTTCATTTCTCTCTAAACAATCTGGTCCATGTGTTGTATACATATAATGTAGACAATTTTGTGAGGTTATATGTTCAGATGCATTATGAACTGCATCGTATAGTTCATTTTCGTTCGCCGGTTGAGCTCTTCGTATAAATTGTTTCCACTGGGTGGAAGAGTTCCTCAATGGGATTTAAAAATAGGCTATAAGCGGGTAGAAACACTAAGCTCTAACGAGGGCCAACACTTCATTATTTCCTAACCAACCTAAAACGTTGTCCATAATAAGATGTGCTCCTTCTAACACCTTACACCGTCCTGATATAAATGATTAATTAATGTTAAGTAAGAAATTCCGAAAAATGAACTGCATTGTAGGGCATATTTTGTATTTGAAACACATCCTTACAAGGAATTAATGTCCATGGCAGCAGCAACATTGTAATCGTGTCCTCTTCATTGAGCTTTTATTTTTGATGCTCGAGTATTTTTAATAGACCTTTCATAGGAAACTCTTGAGTTCACTTTGTGATGCACGGCATAATCAAAACGAGCTCGAATTATTTCTGGTATATTTCTTTTTTCAGGAACAAATGACGTAAAAGAGCAGTCCTCATCAATCCAGTATCAATTGTTCTTTCTGAGCAAAGATAATTTGTTGAAGAAGTGGTCATTCGCAAACATTATTAGTCCTCGTATAGGGTGCATCTTTCTAACAATCAGTCGCCGAAATTTGTTCTTTCTGAGCTATATTTTTCGCCGTGGAAGCACTATTCGAAAAATTTATTAGTAAATCATATGACCATTGTTATCCATATCAATAGGTACCAAATATTTAAGCACGTAAAATGTTTGCGAAACTCAATTGACAAATACGGAAACAAATTTGACAACTAAGGAATTTCATTGATAAAACAAGCCTACTATAGTACAGAATCATTGAAAAAGCATTTAAGACACATTTTGAAAAGCAATTGACGAAAGAGGAAAAACAAAAGAAAAAGACTGTAAATGTCTAGAGACGTCGCACAGACACTACAGCAATCTCTGATTGTACACCACATGTGTTTGGTTATTGAAATATTGTTAATAAATCATTTATATAAAAACAAAAAATGTTACTTAATTAATAAGTATATAGGTATTTGATTTGTTTTTTTTAGATAATTTCTAAATAGAATATTATAAGCAACGAAATAAATACATATCGTGAAAATCAATTAAAAAGATAAAACTTTTTGTGCAAAATGTATACTAATTAAAAGCAGGTAGTAAAATTTGCATAGGTATTCCCTACGACCACACGAACGATTAACATTTAAATTAATTCCAGCTATAGCTATGTATGTAATGGGATGGTCCAGTAGACACACAAACTTATCCTGGCCTAATTGAATCTAAAATAGAAAACAAATAGAATACATAAATTCCCTCAAGCATAAAAGTTTTTAAAGAGGTCCTATATATATAAAATATGTAAACAGATTTCTATCTCTCATTGTCTATATATAATATAATATTATCTATTTAAACGCTAATAATGGTGGCTACAACGGATTAGATAATCGGAAAAATGTTCCAGTATAAACCTGCGACGCCATGGAAATCTCTCGATATAAATCACACTCTATCACACGTAAATAAAAGCGAAGCTTCGACATAAATTAAAGGATCCCCGTCGATTTTCAATCTAACTTCGTGCGAGTGCTATTCGGGAAAATTGAATGGTGTAAAATGCGAACATCATGCGGTTGCTTAGCCTCCTTAAAATGTTATAGTTTGATGTTTTCGTTTACGTTTTAAAGACGCAATGTTACTTGCTGCTCCCATTTGATTTTTTTAACCTGTTGTTATATATGTGCCTCAATTGAACCGAAAAAAGATGTCGTTCAATGGAAACAAAATGCATTTTATATTTCGACATTTCACGTATAATTTATTTCAGTTGACAATGGGATATTGAATTTACGATGGGAGTGGTACTGGCAGTTATCAGTTGATTGTTTCTAATAGCGATACATTCCGTTGATTAATCCCCGAATGTTACTGTTAAATTTATGCATCAATAAACGTACTTTATTGGTACATACCTGTATAGGTACAGTTTTCAAAAGTTTCAACGCAATTTATAATTATTTACAAAAGGTGTTTAAGTCTTTATTGAAGTTACGGTTTTATTTCTGTGACCTTTAAGCCGCTAATAAAAACACCCTTATTGAAAGAATTATTGATTATCGCCCTTAATGGAACGATAATTTTATCCGAACAGAAGGCAAAGTATTTTTTAAGAGCTAGAGACGCCTGTCGAGTCACATTTATCTTCAAATATTTCATAAACTGTTTTCAATTAAAATATTTCCTTGAACATCAACTAATATACAGGGTGATTGATGAGAAGCAAGTAAGTATTTAAAACAAATAAGCTAAGCACCTTTAAGAATGAAAACACTTTCATTTTAAAAGTTTTTTCATCTTCAACTGGTATCGTGATACAAACACACACCGCACTATTGAAACATCCTGTATATCGCTCCCTTTCTCTAGAATAGAACATTATTTATTCTTTCTATTTACTTTTAATTACCCGATACATTATAAAACGACACAATTACAGAATAACAAGTCTGTATTGACTTAATGACATTTTTATAACTTCCGGTTGACGCCACATTGACGTCACAATAACGTTTTAACGAACTATCGACAAACTCAGTTCAGTTGACCGTCGACAACGGTTTCTATAGAGACGGTTGTTTATTTTACATCTTGAATCAAATTTTTGTAGTTTTACTGAAATTTTGGATATCGTTTCTCGTGAAATTACGAATGGAAGTTATCGAACAAAAAAGAAGGGATATTAATAGAGATGATGGCGGCGGTGTAACAGTAGGAACTACCTAATATGAACGCTAGTTCGAACTCAAATTTTGCTTTGATGCGACGAGGTGTGCGTTAGTGCGAGTTGTCCCTCTACAGCTCTTGTGTTCGTCAGATTCTCTCTCTTTGCTTTGACATTCGGATTCTGTCCGGGTGGGTGCTCTAATGGCATAGTTCCGCTGACGCCACATATCCTCGTGAGGGTCTATCAAACGATTAGAGAGCTTTGACGTCCGTGAGAGTCTCAAAAGGGACAGTCTCAATCTAATTTATATCCCGTTTGAATTAATTAATGGCCGGAGAATGCCAAAACAAAGCGTTCAGATTAGAACTGTTCTTACTGTTGATGGTTTGGTAGGTCGGTTCATATCGAAGGTTTGGGTATTGTGTTGAATGTTGGTCCACGTCTTGAGATAAATGTTAAGCTAGTCAAGGAGATCTTTGTCTTACTCTTGATGGTTTGATAAGTCGTTTCGTGTTGACTACTGGTCGGAATGGTATATTTGCTCTAATCTGGATTATTTTGGTATTAATCGTTTCTTGTATATCTACTACCGTCTTGCAAACGACCGGATATTTTGGTCGCATACTGTGATTTATCCGCGATGACAGCTACGTTTGTTTCGTCTGCGTTCTTGCTGTTGATGCTTCGGTAGAAGGATCTCTACAGAAGATTCGAGCTTGCGACAAATTGTCAGCATCCTATGCAAATGCATCTTAATTTTAAATTATTTTCTTAGATGTAATAGTAGAATCTATCGATTTGAACTTTATTGCAATGAAGTTAGCTAACGCTAAGTTTCATTTTCAATAACATAGTTCTCCAGACAAATCGATAGATTCTACTAGATTTTTTTTCCAATTTAACAATAGGATCTACCTGATATGAACGCTAGTTCGAACTCAAATTTTGTTTCGATGCAACGAGGTATACTTTAGTGCGAGTTGTACCTCTACACCTCTCGTATTCGTCAGATTCTCTCTTTTTGTGTTGACACTCGGATTCTGTCCGGGTGGGTGCTCTAATGGCATAGTTCCGCTGACGCCACATACCCTCGTGAGGGTCTATCAATCGATTAGAGAGGTTTGACGTCTATGAGAGTCTCAAGAGGTCAGTCTCAATCTAATTTATATCTCGTTTGGATTAATTAATGGCTGGAGAAAGCCAAAAAAATGCGTTCATATTGGAACTGTTCCGATTGTTGATGGTTTTGTAGGTGATATTTTGTTAAAGATGTAACAAATTGTTAGGATTATATGTATGATGTGCATTTAAATACACATTTTTTCAAAAATTTCGTAGTATTTTTTCGTAAAGATAATACGAATTATACAAAAAAAACAGCTTACGGTTAAAACGAACATGAGGTCTCTCATCGTAATATTTGTTATGATAACCTTCAATCTGTATAGCTCTGCCATTTTTTAACAATTATTTTATTGTGGTAAATATCTACCGCTGTTGTTTTTCCTGCCTTGTAAACAAATCGTTGAACAGAATCGATTGTTAGCTTCCGAACTCGAATGCATTGAAATTCTGTTGCAAATTCCTATAACGAAGAAGATATAAACGGTTTTTTTTGATTGTGTCATTTTCAAGCGATTTGACGTATCTAAATCTGAATTGTTTTTAAAATGTTTGCAAACAGTTTCGCGAAAATCAAAAGAGTAAGAACCACCAAGAAATATCGTTGGTTTGGATTTCTTTGAAAATGTCAAAAAACTATCGGGAATGTCAGCTCGATTAATCCGACATTATAAAAGATATTAAAAAACTTTGACACCTTGTATAGTATCTTGATTAACTCTTTCGACACTACCCTGGCTTTGTGAACGACGAGGCTTTCTATGAAGATGATCTTCAGTGCTAGCCAAAACTCCTTTTCAAGTTGGTCAGCACATTTTGGGCAAATTCCCTAACAATCAGACTGTAGATTGGAGAATATATCCATTAGATTGCAAGCTACTTCTTCAGATAGATTTAAGAATCACAAATATTATGAGATGATCTCAGTAGAACATAACAAATTTCTATTCTCTATTTGGCTGAGACTGAAAGTCGATAAGGGCTGAAGAAGCTGTAACGTGAAAAGTCCTTTCAATTATTCTATCAACCATGATTCCTTCTCCCACACTACAGCTGCTTCTTTTATCCCTAAATAGCAAATTTTGACACTCATTCGATGCTCGAATTGTCTTCCATTTTCTGAACATTACTATAGACATTGCATTGGCTAATAAACAAGCTAAAGATTCTACATTTACATAATTGGAATTGAAAGCAAAAATTAAGACCGATCTATATTAGAATCCACAGTAGTACCGAAGGAGAAAAAGAAACTAAAAATCATTACATGAAATAGAACGAGATGGTTTCAGCGATAATTATAAAGGCGTTTCTTTAAACATTGTTTAGTTTGACTGATTACATTCCTAGATATTTTTAAATGAGTAACACAAAGTAAAAGTAAACAAACAGAACAATTTTACACTACAAATCCGCATTAAAGCAACTCAATAGAGATGTATCCATTTCAAATAACGCTTCGATATCGATCAGACCACCAATGCAAGTCATCATCGCAAAGCAGAATAAAACCATTAACGCCACAACGAAAATACAAAAAAAAAACTATCTTTCGAACGAGAAACAAACTTTAACAATTCGATATTATCGCGTACGAAATGGATATTCTAGAATGGAACAAACGTTCCCTCCCGTCGCGCTGTATTAGCTTTTCGCACATTATAACCGTATGTGAAGGTTATCTGTAATTATAGAATCGAAATTCGTTGTTTCACGTTTTCCAGTTCTATATGGTATGAAGTTTTGAGATTCGATCGACGTATCGATAATTAATGTATAGGAAAATAGGTCGACTTACCAGAAACGTTAGGATCATTTTGCATTTTTTTCTGTTAATCCAAATAAACTGCGAGGAACGTAAGCAGCGACACACACGACACACAAAACATGCAAGAACGTCAATAGCTGTCTATATTTTCGGTATACAATCGAAGGTCGAGCAAATCGGATTGTTTGGGTTGGCGTTTTTTTTTTTTTTCGTTTTACGACAGACACATGTTGGTCAAACTTTGGTTATCGTTATTGTAATACTTCGAAATTATTGTATGATTAATTTTAAAGTTCTAAAATTAGCGATTCGATTTCGACAAATCAATTTATGTATTAAGCGATAACGATGATTATCGAATTTGTACAATGTTAGAGGGAATTATTATTATTGAAAATTCGCATCCGAGAGCTTGAGGAAAACGACGATAACGAACTTAATTAAATCGAATTGAAACTTAAATTACTGTTCGTTCTAACGAAGTAATTCTATCCAGCCCAAAATTCAATTCATATGAAAATTTAACAAAACTTATTATGTCCATCGTTTAGAAAGCACTATATAATGACGTTTAAATTTTTAAGGGCCAAAGAAAATATAATTTTACCATCTCACTAACCTGTTTGTACTAAAAAATGTGTATATCTTTTTAAGAATGTTTAAACATAACTTAGTATTTAAAACGAAATTGCTTTCAAACAGATATTATTTTAAAAATGTCTAATTACGTATAGAGATATAAAAAATAATAGTAAATAATTTCAAACTTGTAACTTAATATATGAAAACGTCGAGAACTCGCTCGTTCAATATTACAAGGTTCTAAGCAGCATATGCAGGCCTATTGTGCCCCGTGCTGTTTTACTCCTCTTAGCCAGGTTGCACTCGGACAAAGAAGTCCGCAACCTGGTCGAGAGTTAGTTTTCTTATAATAATAACTCCGCCTCTCCCTGTCCACTTTCGAGCAGTGGGCAAGAAGGTGGATTGGAGTTTCCTCCGCATTCCCACAGTTTCTACACAGGGGAGAGTTTACTATGCCCATGCGATGCAGGTGTTTGTTCAGTGCGCAGTGGCCGGTTAAGATTCCTGTAAGTAACCTCAGCCTAACCCTGGTCATAGAGACTGCCTTGCGCAGTTTTTTCTCATACGGGCGAATACCAAGAGTTTTATAGTGTCTCATGCCGGCAAGGGCATTCCAGTGGGAGCAATGCCTAGCAGCGAGTTCAGATCTGACAAAGGCTTTGATGCTGCCATAGGAGTTCCCACATGTGGGTTCTGGACCCACAAAAGGTCCCTCACCGCTAATTTGTCAGCCATCTCATTACCTCTGATTCCAGAGTGGCCTGGCACCCATCTCAGAGTTGTGTTGAGACGTTCCACCAGTATTACGAGAGTCTTATGGCAGTGTAGCACTACCTCGGAGTCAAATCTGACAGCCTGTAGTGCTCTGAGAGCAGCTTGACTGTCAGAAAGGATTTCCACTGCTCCATTAATCTGCGGGCAGTTTAATATGCCTTCCGCGCAGGTCTGGATTGCGATTACTTCGGCTTGGAAAACGGACGTAGTGCTCCCCAGGCTGAGAGCTTCACCCTGGGTTTCACCATCTTTCCAAATTCCAATTCCCGTGCCGTTTGGCGTTTTTGAGGCGTCGACAAACCAGCGAGATACCTCCCGTCTTGGTTTGTGGACGAAAGCTTTGGCAGTCTCTCTGTTGGAGATGCTTACCATGATGTTTCCCTCACTGAAGCTGAAAGTAGGCGAGATTTTGTCCGCCCTCGTGGACAGTGGTGCTGTCTGTTCTATGTAGGTGAAGATGCTGGTATGATCTCCCGTTTTACCGGAGAAACCCCTGCATCCACTACGTTTTGCCCTGTAGGCCCCTAAGACTGCCTCCGCACAAGGATCGCCTCCATCGCCGCAGTCGGCGTCGAGGACATGGCTCCAGTGATGCCTAAGCAGGCAATCCTCTGGACTTTACTAAGTGTGTTGGCCGCATAACCGAAACTAGCTTTGTGCCATCAGACCAACGCTGCGTAAGTTATAGAGGGTACTATAACCTTCGTGTACAGCCAGTCCATCTTAGGTTTCAGCCCCCACGTTTTGCCAAACATTCCTCTACAGGCCCAAAAGGCCCTCGTGGCTTTGTTTGTTACCTGTTCCAGGTGTGGCTTGTACGTCAGTTTGGCGTCCAAAGTCACCCCCACGTATTTGACCTCAGAAGATACGAGTATCTTTGAGCCGAAAATGGTCGGACACTGAAGTCTGGAAAGCTTCCTTCTTCGAGTGAACGCGACCATAGTCGTTTTTCTAGAGTTAACAGTTAACCCTTCTCTTTTACACCACCTTTCCACGAGTCCGAGTGCGACTTGCATCCTCTCGGATATCACGCCCTCGAACTTGCCGCAGATCATGATGGTCCGAAGATCGCAAAGCAAGACATCCACCAGCAGGCACCACAGCAAGGGTGACAGCACTCCGCCCTGTGGGCAGCCAGCTGCCACGGTCGCCTTTATAGTGCAGAGGTTCTGTGACACATGAACCGTTCTGTTTCTTATCATCGTCGATCCACCTTGTAACCGTTGGCTCGACACCACGTCTTTGCAGTTCCCTACCCATCGACAGAAAAAAGAACCATACAATAATGGCAAAAAACTTTGGCTAGTAAAGATTGATTCACATCTTTTATGAAGAGAAAAAATCGGATCTATCGATAAGAATTGTCAATACAGGAATTGTGAACATATTTTTCAACAATCTGACAAGAGTTTTGGACAGATATTGTTGAAGAACAGACAGATAGATTTGCTGTAAAAATAAAACAGATCAGAGCCTTTATCATCAGCAAAACATGGAACACCTGTAGCAAGTTCAATTCCACCCATTTATTGATGGTGGTAGTTTTGAATACACCATGGCATTGTACTACTCACCTTTACAATCTGTAGTTATTAGATTGATCTGTTTAAGGATCTATAAAAACGAGCTTAAAGAACTTGTGAAGACGGCTTTGCTTTTACAAGCCGGATTTAGGTGCTATCTATCTATCTATTCAGTTAAAGTTGAGCCGGGTGCTCCCATCCCTATTAAAACTCTCATTTCCAATTTAGAAGTTTACTGTCCTCTATAAAGTCCTCGAAGAAATATTTCTGCCTGAGTACCTTCAATTCTTCACATGTGCAGATTAGATGTAAACTTGCTTCCTGCCAATGTTTTATAATTTCAATTTATCCAATTCAGTGTCCACAAAACCTGTTAATGTTCAACCATTACAAGCCACTCGTTCCATGATTTCTTCTAGTGTTACCAAAGTAAAGATAATACCACACCCACCAATTTTTCTTTTTTGGAAATTGTACGACTTTTCTAGGAAAAAGATATCCAAATGAAAAAAAAAAACAAGAGAAAATCAGCTATTTATACAGAGACAAAATAAGAAAAGACTATGAATAAAAAAAGCTGACCAGAATAAAACTACAAGAATGAATAATTTTTTTTGGACAGATCACTTCGAATATAAAGACATTTATAATGTTGACGAGACGGATGGAACTATCACTCAAAAAACCAAGAAGGGGTTTTTGCAAGAAGAAGAATAAAACAACTTGGAGATTCAATTCCACCTGTCAAGACCATTTTATCAGAAATGGTTTTCGTTCGATGTATTGGTTTTGAGATGCAGAGTTTGTTACTTTCCTGAAAAATGTTCAAGAATATACAAATGCTTCTCTTGATCAGAAGATTCTACAATCAGTCGCCTGTCGTTTCTTTCTAGTGTTGTCAAGATCACACCATATAATAATACAAAAGAGAAATCCAAGCATTTATACAGATATGTACTAGAACATAAGACAGCAGTATGAAGATAAATAGATGCTTGAAATGAGTCCTAATAGCTTAAGCGGACCAACAGAGATATGATTCTAATTTACGGTTGCATCATCATCTCCTTAACACTGCAGCCTACGACCCTTTAAATAAGTTTAGTAGCCTATGTGGTAAATCTTTTTTTCAAGTTTGTGGGTTTTTTTCTCCGAACAATGGCAGTCTCCGACGTTCCAATGCAACGCATTCAAAGATAATGTAGTAGGCTGTTTTCTCTTCATTATACATAGTCTACAAATAGGCTCATCCTTAAAGATATCAATTCTATGTTTGACAGCCGTTTTTTATTAACAGACTCATCACTGTTCTAAGCTGTACTCAGTTAAGAATCAATGCCTCTGCTGTTAAATGGCTGTTTGTTGTGTATCTACCTGTCAACGTTGTTTTGTGATCCTCTCAGTCACTGTACCACGTATCGCTGTCTTGATTATCACCAGACCCGGTTCAGGTCTACTAAATATTGTTTCAGAACCCTTTCTTGCCAGCTTGTTTGTTATTTTGTTGCCTGGTGGTGGTTGGTTGTGCTGTACTCACACAATTTTAACGAGTTAGAATGTTACTTAACATTTTTCTTTTGTAGAGAAAAGCATAAACCAGCATAAAATAGTTCAAACTGAATAAAATTCCAAGAAATATTTTTCTGACTATTTTAATGTATAATTTAGCATATTAAAAATAAGTTCATTCTATTTTTAGATCATTTAATCGGAATATTATCGTGATTAAGTGATCGAGTTAATATAATACAGTACATCAGTTTACCAATTTTCATTCAAACGTTATGGAAATTTAAAAAATGGAATCAAAGAGAACAAGAGACAATATTCCAATTATTTTTTCATCAGAATCTAAAAGAATATTTTGCCCTTTTGTACACCGAATTTGCTTCCTTGTTAATGCGTACATTTTCGTTTAAATAACCCCAGGCGTTTCATATTCGATTGAGTTTCGTTGCCGAAAATCACAAATCAAAGAGGCCATCTACATTGTTTGTTTGTCATCGCAGGACATGTCCTGTAAATTTTTTTTATTTCAGTTTAAAAGATTTTCCAATATGAATGTATTAAAATTTAAATTATAAATTAATATTATTGCGTTTATATTACGAAAACAACATATCAATATTCTTAAATATATATATTCAAAGATAAAGTGAATGATTGTGTATTATATCATCTTGAGCAAACATGTAATAAAAAAGACGTCTATTTCCGCCCTCTTTGCTACGTCATAAATATATAATTCCATTAGGTATACACTGGGATCCTTTTCATATCCGCGTAGCATATCAATATTTTATTATAGACGGTTTATTTAATGGATTATTGAAGTGACTGCATCACCTAGAGACACCGTTCTTTTTCCTTTAATATAATATGAATGAACTGTTATATTTACATTTGTAAATTTGGGGAGACTACCTGCAATAGATTAGAAAGCTTGGCAGAACTAAAAGTATAAAGTTGGAGTGACAAATTTACTTTAACTTAGGGTCGGTTTACTTTCAGTACATTTTAAATTTGCTCTCTCTCCGAGATAATCGATTTCGTGCGTGCATGTACAGTGCTGGAATTAAAGTTCGTCGACGTAAACTCAAGTTAAGTCTTTAATACCGTCTCCTAAATTACACTAAAGCTGTTTTTAAATGATAAATAAGCGTACAAAACAATAGAATATATTAATTACCTCGCTTCATCTGTCATCAATCACTAGAACTCGAAAACTGTTGCCGATGAACGCTCGATAATAAAAGTTATGTGTAATTTTTCACGTTTATCTAGACTTGATTGTACTATGTAGCTTTATCTAATTTAATTGCGTGCGCATACTTTAATGAAGGAAAGATCGGTTCATCTCGCTAAAAGCTCGTATACATTTAAAGCTATAGGGTTAACGATGCCGTTCTATCTAAAAACAAACAACACAGACACACAATAATCGAGTTAAGAAACTAAATTAGCAAGTGTATTAAGAAATAATTTGTTCCATTATTATTCTACAGTTTTCCAAATTTCCCTTTAAATTGTTTCGCGAAATAAAATGGGAAATAAGAGAAGGCAAAACGGTGGTAAACATAAAAATCTAATCTATTTAGATTTGTACTCGCTTCTTATGTAACTATGTCACACTTAATTCGAACGAATATGCACCTTTGAAGTTAAATTTCGCGGCATCTTTCTAAGCGAAGCACTTCAACGCGTCGCTTTCCCTTTTGTTCCTGCATCGAGGCGGTGTATTCACGCCGGAAAAGACGGATGCGCTCTTGAATAAAACAGGAAGGTTTCTACGATACAAAAAGTCTAACTCTGTCCGAAGTAGAAAAGTCAATAGTTTGTTGTGCACGATTAACTATGTATTGTGTTGCGGATTCTTTTGCTGTTTAAGAGATGTAATTTTGCTTATTGTGGAAGTTTGTTCTGTAACACTTTGATATATCAAAGTACCTAGATGATAGAACAAAATATGAAGTCATATTTCGGAAACGAAACAAACAATAAATAATGCGGAGCGACCTTCTTGACAGATAAATCATACATCGGAATGGCTTATTGGAACGAGATCGTTTTAAAATCGATCGATCTAGAAATAATGAAAATTCCTAAAATACCTGTCGTTTTATATTAAAATCATGCAAGCTATTTCTTTCTATCGTTGTTTCTTCTTTAAGATAAGCGATCTTGTGTAGTAAATTTTTCATTATTTAAATAATCAGTTTCCTGTATTAAAAATAGATTTATTTCCTGTAAAAATCACAATTTTTTACTATATACGATTGTGCGGTTTTATTGTAAAACCGCAATAAATATTTCTGTTTAGATAGGTTAGAATTGATTACAACAAAACTGGGTATGGTGCTGCTTCCTTTCTATTTTTCAACGGCAGTAATCTTGTTGAAAAATTGCAAGAATAATAGCATCGAGTTTATTATACATATATGTACATACAGGGTTTCCACGGCCAAGTGGGACATAGGAAGAATACATATAAAATCGGTTTTCGGTGAATATTATCTGCCTAATAGTACTTCATCCAAATTTAAGTGCCGAATATTATAACTGGGTTAACAATGAACATCTCCTCAATCATAGTACAAAGAAAGTCATTTTAATAAAGCCAAAAAATTATTACTTTTAAATCTATTGTTCGTGAATTCCTAATAAGGCTTTTAATACGTGAGTTAGTGCAAGCGTCCGTGGCGTAATGGTTCGTTCGACGGCTTACGCATAGTAAATCGACAACAAGTCCGACGACGGCTTCCTTTGACCGTCGCCTAGCTGCTGAAAACAACTTACCGGCCGGTGAAATGGCCAGGGGCAAAAAGAAAAAGAGAGCAAGGTTTTTCGACAGCCCAGACTCGGACAATCTGTCCGAGAAATCTTGCTCCAGCACGTCAAGCAGTTCCTCGTACTCCCTACGGAGTAGAAAGGACAAAAACAGCCCCGGACCCTCCCAACACGAAAGGCTAACGAAAATAGATGAAGATGCAGCTTCCACAGACGAAGAAGGGCCTGAATATAACGAAGATAACGAAACCGCAGGCGAAGATGGAAACGACGAAGAAGAATACGACGACGAAAACGGGCCAACGAAACTAGAACAAAACCGAGCATTCAAATTGACCAACTCCAAAACCCCCACCCCGATCGAAAGAGCTCTGGGTCTACTTTAAAGAAAGTGCAGACAGAGAGCGATCCATCAAAGAACTATCCGGTAAGTGTGATTTTCATACATTTACCGATAGAAACGCAAGATCCAGAGCATTTATAGCAAGAGGTTTCGCTGACGATGAGGACCCGGCAGAGATACTAGCCGCATTAAACAAGGCAGGCGTTGAAGCAACCAAAATATTTAAGCTTGAGAACACGGTTAACCCGCTATTCATGGTAATCACTACGTGCAAATACACCCCCAGCTCACTCAACCTCGACTGCCAAATAATACTAAGCACAAAAATCAAATGGGAGTGGTACCGCTCGAAGATGAAAGGAACGCAGTGCAGGAGGTGCCAGAACACACGTCTGCCAACTGCTACTCCCGGAATTACAGGTGCGTTAAATGCGCACAAGAACATCCAACCTACACATGCAAAAAACCGAAAACCGAGCCGGCAGTTTGTGCGAACTGCTGGAGATCATCCGGCCAGCAGTGTCGACTGCCCGGTCTACAAAAGCTACATCGAAGCCATTGAGTCAAGACAGAAGACACCCGGACCAGCCGAGAGAAGCCGCCAGGTGTCAGATGAAACGCAAGTCGCTCCCCCCCTTAGAAGCCTCAATCCTAACGGCGCAGCAACTGCCGCCCGCCCAAACTCAGACGCCTTCCCCCTCCCCTCCCCCAATAATTCACCACCGCATGGGACGAGTTGGTAAAAACTATGCAGATGTTCGCCAACGACCATATCCAACTGATCTGCGAACAACTCAAATTATTCCACGCCAGGATTACCAAATCAAATAATCCATTCGACCACCTAGCAGCAGTTGAAAGCTACGAAAAAGCAATGACCAATGCCAAGCAGCCACCGCCTATAACGCAGCACAACACCCAGACACAAACCAACGACGAATACGACATCAGCTATCGCATTCTACCTGGACAACAGCCTTCTGGAACCACCAAGAAAATCACGGAAACAAGGACAAATTCTGAAGACAACACAAGAACTGGAGATCCAAGCACACGCCCGACAAAATTCCATTTCCTCAACAAGGATCCGGAATTATACATCAAGCTGAAAGCCAGATTCGAAAAAGACACTGGAAGACTCAGCAACACCACCGAAACGAAACACCCAGCATCGACGTGCAGCTCTCCACAACCAGGGATAGGGACGCGAAGTGCTGTGCAGTTTAGTGAAGTTACTGTGATACCCTCCTCCCCTTCATCATATCTCTCCCCTCAAAAATGATCACGTGCTATTATATTATTCGATTTTTAATTGTTACTAACGACGAATCATTTGTCAAAATAAACAACAAAACTTAATCAAGATTTAAAAAAAATAAAAAATAAAATTTATTTCTCGGATTCGAACCCCAAACAATCTGTGCCTTACGTTATTAAGGCGTCGCGTGAACGTCTGCTCCACGGCCACTTGCACTAACTTACGTGTTAGAAGCCTTGTTAGCAATTCACGTACAATAGGTTTAAAAATAATCATTTTTTTGGCTTTATTAAAATGACTTTCTTTGTATTATGATTGTGGAAATGTTCATTGTTAACCCAGTTATAATATTCGGCACTTAAATTTGGATGAAGTAGTATTAGGGGGGCTAGTGGCCTAGTGGCTTGTACACTTGCCTCGCAGTCCGACAGTACCGGGTTCGAACCCCGGTGCTTCCTTTCTGAGTTTGGTTTTCTGTAGTTTTCCAAATTCCACGGCAAATGCGGAAAGGTAACATCTTAAGTCGGTCTACAGCCGCAGGCGTAATAATAACTCATGGCCAGCCGATGCCCCCTGTAATTGGCGCAAGCTGTTGGGGGATGCTAAGGCATGAATTATTATTATTATTATTATATTCACCGAAAACCGATTTTACATGTATTTTCCCTATGTTCCACTCGGCCGTGGAAACCCTGTATATAAGAAAATAAAGGTCCACTGCAGATTTGTGAAAATTAGAACCTTGATTTCTTATTATCCTATCATGTTATTAAAATTTAATGCAACACCGTGTATGTAATCGTAACCAGAGAGTACAAAATGCAATTCCTACCAATTAAATTTCAATCAATATTATTAATAACTAATAAGATCCAAAGGCACTGAGTTAATGGAAAAGACTAAAATCTAATTTATTTATAAAGTTATAAATGTTTTACGAAAGCACCAATTGAAATTGGTCATTATGGAAATTTCAATTCAAAGGAAGAAATAACTAAAAATTATAAATGTCAGTAAGTATTAGCTTTTGGGGTTAAGAGAGAGCGTTTGATAAGTTACTACAAGAATTAACTAAATAAACAAACATAAAAAAGAGTACACTATTTAAGAGCGAAAAGAAATAATCCTTCTAAAAGTCTATTTACTGTGTTTATCGTTGAATTGACTAAACCAAGAATTTATTGTCTAATACAAAAATCATAATCTAAAACAATGCTCATCGGCAACGAAACAATTTATTGGACCATCCAGAGTTATTTTGTGATCTCACCAAAAGCCATATAAGAGCTCATCTCCAATAGTAGGAAAGTGACAATCAAAAATCTAAATCTAAATTTCTGCTTTATCAACACCATCACGGCTTTACTCACTGGCCGTACGGTTTTCTTAGGTACCACCTGAAGAAGATCGACAAGATGATGACTATGATAAATTATCTCGAACTACTTCTTTTAATCCCGAAAATGTCAACAAATTCTTTGACAGTTTGGAGCTAGTTTTAAAGAAATATAATTTTGAACCTCACATGATATGAAACTTGGATGAAACTGGTTGTACAACGGTGACAAATCCCCCTAAAGTAATTGTACGTAGGGCAAGTAACGTCAGCTGAAAGAGGAAGCTAAGTTAGAAGAATGGGCCTAAAGGTTCCCTCGACTTAGCAAATCCAAGTGGTCGGATTACAGGAGATGTTTTTTTTTGGCAGCAATTAAACACTTTATAAAATTCGTTAAACCTTCCAAAGAGAAACCATATTTAAATACTTATGGATAATCATAAAAAGCACATTACACTAGAGATAGTGATGCTAGCAAGAGAACAACAACCTGCGGATGTGTCTGTTTTTGGGCTTCTTAAAAGTAGGTGTAGAACCCCTATGAACACAGTGACTTCATTTCCTAACGATGATTTCATTCATGGTTTCTCGATGGAAAATGTAATTAAAGGATTTTCTAAAACAGGAATACGCCCATTCAAACGGTTTCTCAATGACGAAACATGTAATTAAAGGATCTTCTAATCCATGTGTGCAACAGACTACTGAGGCAGAGCTCGTAGTGCTAGATCATGCTTCAACTATAAGTTCAATAACAGAGAAAGTACCTAGTCGAAACAATTGTTTGCCATCTACATGCAACTCTACTGTGACTTTGACGCCAGAGCAAATAAGACCATATCCTCAATCTGCTCCTCGAAAAACAAATGTGAAGAAACGTAAAGGTAAATCAACTATTACCAGAGAAGGAACGAAAGGTATCTGTTGATACAAAAAAAAACAATCAAAGAGCTTAATCAGGAATCCAGTTCAGACGTATCAAGCTCTAAAATGTCGTTGGACGATTCAAGCGATGATGATGTATTAGATAACAGTAACAGCGCAAATATTGTGAAAATTGTGAGAACAAACGCGTGCAAAGTGATGATAAGAAAAAGAGGTGCAGGAAGTGAAAAAAAAAGGAATTAATAAAAGTACCAACAATGATCAAGATAAATGCATAGTGTGTAAGGGTGCTTCTAGTACAACCACAATTGATTGGCTAAAATGTTTTATGTGTAAAATGTGGGCACATGAGAATTGTGGACTCAAAGGAGTTATGCATTTTTTTTTGCATTATCTATAATTAATAAGTTTATCATTGTTGCTGATATTCTGGTATTTTTAAGTTTATGCTGGTACCTACATACAGGGTGAGGCAAAAGTAGCTCTGTCCTTTTCAAAACACTATGTGTCCTTTTCGGACAAAATTGCCTTACTCTATTTTACTCTATAACCAAAAGTAGTGATGTCATACCACAATATTTACTGCACCAAATCAAACATATTATATAATACCGCGAGACTGAATATTATATTGATAACAGTTTGCCATGGAGTGGAATACGTATGTCGTATCTCATTACATTTTTTTTAATTCAATATGATTAAATTGTCAGATTAAGTGTCATACTGACATTAATATTCATCAGTATATTCATCTAACAGTAAAAAGTGTGTTTTAACAGTGATTTAAAAAAAATGTACATGTTTGAATAATATTTTAATTTAAAAATAAAAAAATTACAATAATTGTTAAAAATGAGCTCCGGCTTGTTCAATGCACAAGTTTACGCGCCTGTTCATGCTATCAAATGCATTTTGCAGCATTTGTGGTGTTATGTTTGCACATTCCTCGATAACTCTCTGTTGCAGTTCTTGCAAATTAAGTACAGGCGTTCTAAAAATCCTATTTTTAGAACGCTATTTTTTAAGGGAATACAATCCATAATAGTCAAATCGGGTGACCTCGGAGGAAATTCAACTTCCGTATGCAAACTTATAAGTCGATTATCAAAAAACTCACGGAGAAAGGCTATAGTTTCTCTTGTCGTATGGGCTGTTGCGCCATCCTGCTGAAAATAACCATTTTGAAGTTCATCTTCGTCATCCAATATGTTATTTCTATACCTCTCTGCATTAATGGTGAAATTGAAAAAGATCGGTCCAATTATTCGTCTACGAGAGACCGCAATCCAAACACCAATTTTCTAAACATGTAGTGGAGATTCAACAAAAAAATGTGGATTATCAGTGCTCCACATTCGCATATTTTGAGAATTTACGTACCCCGAAAGATGAAACCATGCCTCATCAGAAAAAATGTTAAGTTAAGCAGGTCGTTATTCATTAAATTATTGATGAACTACTGACAGTACGCAAGACGTCTGGCGTGGTCTGTTGGCAAAAGGGCTTGATATGTTTGCATTTTATATGGATGCATGTTCAAGTTCTTCTTTAAAACGGTTAGGCATGTTTCATAAGAAACTCCAATTTCCTGGGAAAGATGTCTCAAAGATTTTGTGGGATCCTGTTCCATACGATTACGAACATCAATTATTAATTTTTCTGTACGAATACTTGGCCTACCAGCACCTTTTTTATGAGTTACAGATCCAGTTTCGCGAAATACACCAACACTATGTGCAAGGCACATGTAAAAATCCTGTTCTAATACTGCTAAGTCTGAGAAGTGCTCACGAAAATTGTCCAAACATACACGCTGACTGTATTGCCAAATTCCATTAACTTGCACACCTGTTCTAAAATATGCTTCAATCATGTAAATTTTGTGAGCTGTTGTGAAAACCATAACTGAAAAGCTACTGAAGACTTCAGAGAGAAAATACCTATATTGATGAATATTAATGTCAGTGTGACACTTAACCTGACAATTTAATCATATTGAATTTTAAAAAAATGTAACAAGATACGACATACATATTCGACTCCATGGCAAACTCTTATCAATATAATATTTAGTCTCGCGGATGGCTTCGTATTAACCGTTTCATTCCCTGATCTAAAATCATCACGACCGAGCTGAGTCAGTTATCTAAACATGTCCGTTTCATTACCACTCTCTCCTATCTATCAAATTATGATCTGCAACTTATGCAAATATATGTATTTTTTTTTTTTGTTATTATTAATTTTGAAACATGTGAAGATGAACTAGAAACTACAACATTTTTTTTTTTTTGTCAAACGTAAGTATTTATTCTTTTTTACCAAACAAAAAAATATACAATTCTATTATTTTTTTTCACATTTTTCCATGTTGTTTTCTTTTTCTAAAATAGCAATCTTTTTCAGTATTCTCTATTCCAGAATTAGATTTTTTATGCAGCTAATTTCTTCATTTGTTTGTAAGTGTAAAGACAAAAAATTAATTTCCTACTTTTAGTTTCAGTTTGTTTCGGTACTTCAATAACACTTAACGTCCTTCCGATTAACATATCAGCGGGGAAAACTCTGCGCAATTAAGATTGCAACTGACGTAAAGTGTTCCCTTAAATTTGGGCAATAATTTCGCAGAAAATTTACGACTAAAGTTTAGTAATTCTATTCCGGAACCGACAACTAAAAGCTCTAGATATCCACCGTATAAGTATGTAAATAAGAACTTCACAGTATCAAATGTAGGTATAAAACGTAGTCTATTGTGAAATAAGATATTGCAGAAGAAATAGGAAACTCCGATGTAATTATGTGTTTAAAAGAAGTTTACGAAAAAGAATTAATTCGACTCTTACCTGTACAAGCCGTTTGATGTAGACGATGCCTGGGACTTTGCGTGCTCGGCGTGCTATGATCGCTACTTTGGTCCGCCGCGTAATCCGTCGTCGAATCCTGACGTCCTGGAGATTTGTGCCGGCGTTCGCGATGCTTGCCGTGTCCCCAACGGTTCTGCAACACACCATACACACCGGACTAACATCAAATGCGATAAAAGCGAATTTCCTCTTGGTAGGTATGTACAATTTTCGACGCAAGCGCGTCCGTACAATCTTGTTTTAATTTTAAAAAGGATTAATATGCGATTCCCCATTCTAAAATGTCATCGTGGATTATATAAAAATTTACATTTTACCGTTTATAAATAAAAAAGAAGACTTGAATCAACGAACGCGTATGCGAAATGTGTATAAAAAAAAAGGACGCCCCCGGGTGGGCTCGAACCACCAACCTTTCGGTTAACAGCCGAACGCGCTAGCCGATTGCGCCACGGAGGCGGACAAGCTGTTTTATTCGATTAGAGGTATCTATATCTCAATTACAACAATCGAGAATAGAAAGCGATTCGAAAGGAATTAATTTAGAATTAAGATATAAAAATAAGCTGCTTACTTCTACCAATATGTCAGCGAAATTTTTCTTAATTACCTTTTTCTTCTATTTTTGCCACAAAATATCCCCGTATGGTAAGACATAGATAAAAGAAAAATATATACATAGGTACACTATTATATTTATCGCAATAAATAACAGTATAACGATGAATCTAAACCGGAGAGATAATATTTCACGGACATACCTAGCAAACCACCGTGAAACGCCAACTAAATTGTATTGTACGTAAAACAAAAGGAAAAGCTGGATTCAAGAGGGAAAAACACGTTTATACGTAGCTTAGTGGCGGGTACAAAGGGAAAGATGTATAAATTGTCGAAATATAGGAAGGTAAGCTGAGATCAAAGCCGTTTTGTTTTATCAAAAAAACAAAAAATGTTACAATCCTACACAAACATATTTTCATATTTTATCGATGAAATTCTATATTAAATTGGTTGTTTTATTCAACATGTGTGTTAATAAAACTTTTCTCTTGAGAGTCGAGTCGTTTAAAACGTGAAGTGGTGTAGTAAAATGATTTTCTGTTACACGAAAACGCCATTAGCGTTGATTAACTTTTTTTTTTTTATTTCATATCTTGAAAGCGGCGCAAACTTTGCTGTAGATTATATAAATGTGTGGGTGTGACCGATGTTCCTAATTTTTGCTATGGCATCGTTCAGTTTTGTTGATCTTCAAACTTTCAAGGAACTCGTATTGATTTCTAATTTAAGTCTGCACCATCATTTAGCACAATGACATTTTGGACGGCCGAATTTAAACGCGGCCCTGCGACCCTGAAGGACGCCGCTGGAAATCGGTTTTTCCAGATTTTTTTAGTAAGTACTTAATATAAAGACAGTAGTGTCCCCGGAGGCACCTTAACGAAATTAAAAAAACTTCATAAGAGGGTTCAACATGGGCTCCGTGAAGTCTGGACACGACGAATTAAAGACTGTTGTACCTGCAAGAATAACCCATAGGTGTCATTGTTGCTCCTTATCACATCACAATGAAACGTGATTCTCTGTAGAAGTTCCTCCCCTAGTGTCGACGGCAGTGGAATACACCATTTTTTTGAGATGTCCCCACAGGTAAAAATCCCACACGTGAACGCTGCAATGAGGTAGTGCCCCATACTGCATGAAGTATGTACATGTTTCGGCGGGTTTCAAGTGCTAAGTGCTCTATTAAATCTCGAGAAGCATTTTGAAGGAACTCCAAATACAGGGTGTTAAAAATTTGAGCATTTAGTTGTAAAGATTAGCTCGCCCATGGTAAACTACAGAAATTTTTTTAAAGGTCCTTACTAGTGTCCATCGCATTAAATTTCTATTAAATTATATTAGAGGAGAACTGATTTCCAACGGCATCCCTCAAGGACGCTCTGCATCCGAGAGTTTGCCCACATTTTCCCGGATACCCTGTATACGCCTGAATCAAAAATACAGTCGAAACAGTGGACTGAAAAGGGGAATCGGTTCATAAAAACTATTTTTTCGACTGAGAAAGTGATAGCGACTGTTTTTTCGGGATAATCATCGGAGTTATTTTAATAGATTATTTTCAAACAGGAAAATCCATTAGAGGAGCATCCTAGGCATCATTACTTGACAAGCTAAAGGCGGAAACTACTGAAAAACGGTCGCATTTTACACAAAAAAAGATAATTTTGTTTCACCAAGACACCTCAGCGGTTGCCATGGTTTATGGTTTGAACTACTTAACCATCCTCCTTACTCACCAGAGTAAATGACTTATTTTTGTTTCCTAATCTAAAAATTGCGCTCGGAAAATCGCTTGCTCAATATATACCTCCTGTTAACTTATGATGTGATGCAGATTTGGTGCTAATTTTTCTTTTAGTAATAAATCACCAATAAGAGTACAGAATGCATACTATTTGAACAACCACAAGCAGTTTTATTTGACTAATTTTACTCTTCAAACTTGAAGGTAATGAACATATATAATTTGACAGATCAAAAATGTTCAAATGTCATTTTATTTAGTTCTCCCAAATACCCCGTTATTGTACACAATTGTTTAAAAATGTCTGTTTTCACAAAGAACGTGTTGAACTTGTAACAGCATTCATTAAAGGTATGTCCAGTAGAGAAATCAACCAGAATTTTACTTCTGCATATCCGGATCGCTCTATTCCGAATAAAATTATAATACTCAAATATTACAATGCTTTGCGTATCACGGGTTGCATGATAAGCACAAAAAAATGGAAAAGAAACTCACAAGTTGTTACAGAAGAAGAAGACACCACCACACTTACGTCTCTGACAGAAGAATTTTACGCTTCAAGAAGCAGCTGCTTTAAAGCCTTGAAAATGGAAAAGTTCAAGTCATACAAAATTAAAAATGTGCAGAAACTATTACCTTGTCATTACTTGCCGAGAATGGAATTTTGTGAATTCTGGATGGAGAAAATAAATGAAAATTGAAACATTTTAAATAACATTTTATTTTCTGATGAAAATTCGTTCACATTAAACGTCAAAGTTAGCAAACAAAACAGACAGGTTTGGGCAAGAGAAAATCCCTACAGAACACAAGAAACACGTACGCAATATCGTGATAAAGTTAACGTGTGGGTTGGAATTTTAGAGATGAATGCTTTGAGATGCAACGGAGCAATAATATTTCAATAGAATGGGGCAGCAGCCGATTCTGCTGCCATCCTCAGAGAGTTTTTAAACAAAACATTTCCTCTTATTCCATTGGCCTGCCCGAAGTCCTGACCTAACACCACTCGATTTTTTCTGAAAATGCCACCATTTAGGAACACAGGTTTACGACCTCATAAGAGGTCAACCAGAAACTGTGGAGGAACTAAGGGCAAGAATAACTGAAGCTTCTAATTCCATTACAGTGCGAACTTTACAAAACACTCGAACAAATTTTCAAGATCGCTTTGGACATTGTCTAGCAGTCGAAGGAAAACACTTTGAACAATTCCTTTGATAATTACTGAGAATCTTTGTTAATTTGTTGAGTTATCTGTGCTTTAATAACTTCTACGTTTTGTTTTTTTTTTTAGCAAAAGCTTTCAGTTCATAAAATGGAATTTAAAACTATTTTCACGATTTAGAACATTGAAGTTAATCTATCCGATAGTTTAAAGAATCTTCCAGCTTTGTTCCAAAAATGGTTTAAATATTTTCATCAGAACAATAGTTAGCACTTGAATTTTGTTTCATGCAATTCCCTACTAGAACAGTCAAACAGAACACTCAAGCACTTCAATCTTGTTTCTGCTAATCGTTAATTTCTCATTTTAACATATCTAATGTGATAAAGCGATCATTAGCAATAGTTATTCGTCTTCTTTTACCAGATCCTGTTTTTTCATGTGTTTTTTCCCTAACATAAAGCAAAGATCGAGCATCTTCGATAAAAGCAATATTAGGAAAATCGATGAATAAAACCCAATTCAACGTTTTTTGCTACAATTTAAAAATGTACCTAACTTGTAAATGATTACGTTAGGATTATTTTTTCGTTATTTCTAGCAAAGTTATACCTTTTAACGACTTATGTAATAGTGATCCTCAGATGTTAGAGATTAATCTCAATTCCTGCCCAACATTCCACGCAGGATGTTCTCCTTGTTAATTATCCTTAACGATCGATAACTACAGTTTAATAACTCACAAATCCGAAAACACATCTATTACATCGATAAATTACGAATTAACTAAAGCTATAACGAAGAGGGTTAAAGACGAATCAGAGATGACAAATTGACAATACAACATTATCGTCCCCTCCATTGTGCTTGTTTAACAATGACAAAATTTTACAAATCCGGCAAAATCCTATAACCGCTCCATCCGATTAGAAAAATGAGATTATTATCTTCCATCTGGTTCCTCAAACGGACACAATGAATGACGACCTCGGTTTTTGCGAGATAAATCTTCGGAGAGGAGGACACGTCCCACATATAAATGTTTCCCTTCGCTCTTTGAAGGGTAGGATACATCATGTGTATGGAGAATTATTTAGCTCTAAGGTTCGTATATAGCGAGGCGTGACGTAATTAGATGAAGTTCGCAAGACGCGAAGAGGTCCCCCTTATTTTATATAACGCGACTATGTACAGTGACCTTCAAAGGTATCCAGACACCATTGTATACTAATTGTAACTAAAGAATCACTGACATTCCTGTCATATGCATTTCTGCATTATAAAGGCTGTATAAACGAAACACCCTGTATAAACGAAAGCAATTTTAAGCTATCGCCTCCTTTAAGAATGAAAGCACTTTCATTTTAGTTTTTTTTTATCTACAACAGGTATCGAGATACCGACCGACACCACACTATTGCAACACCCTGTATATCGCTCCCTTTCTCTAGAATAGAACATTATTTATTCTTTCTATTTATTTTTAATTACCCTATACATTATAAAACGACATAATTACAGAATAACAAGTCTGTGTTGACTTAATGACGTTTTTATAACTTCCGGTTGACGTCACATTGACGTCACAATAACATTTTAACGACCTAAGGTCGACAAACTCAGTTCAGTTGACCGTCGACAACGGTAGAGGTAACATCTATAGAGACGGTTGTCTTATTTTACATCGGACGAATCAAATTCTTGTAGTTTTACTGAAATTTTGGACATCGTTTCTCGTGAAATTACGAATGGAAGTTATCGAAAGATAGGTTGTGTTGTCCTGAAGGGGTATTAATGGAGATTATGGCGGCGTTGTAACAGTAGGAACTACCTAATATGAACGCTAGTTCGAACTCAAATTTTGCTTTGATGCGACGAGGTGTGCGTTAGTGCGAGTTGTCCCTCTACAGCTCTTGTGTTCGTCAGATTCTCTCTCTTTGTTTTGACACTCGGATTCTGTCCGGGTGGGTGCTCTAATGGCATAGTTCCGCTGACGCCACATACCCTCGTGAGAGTCTATCAAACGATTAGAGAGGTTTGACGTCCGTGAGAGTCTCAAAAGGGACAGTCTCAATCTAATTTATATCCCGTTTGAGCTAATTAATGGCCCCAGAATGCCAAAACTGTTCTTACTGTTGATGGTTTAGTAGATCGGTTCATATCGAAGGTTTGGGTATTGCGTTGAATGTTGGTCCACGTCTTGAGATAAATGTTAAGCTAGTCAAGGAGATCTTTGTCTTACTCTTGATGGTTTGGTAAGTCGTTTTGTGTTGACTACTGGTCGGAATGGTATGTTTGCTCTAATCTGGATTATTTTGGTATTAATCGTTTCTTGTATATCTACTACCGTCTTGCAAACGACCAGATATTTTGGTCGCATACTGAGATTTATCCGCGATAACAGCTACGTTCGTTTCGTCTGCGTTCTTGCTGTTGATGCTTCGGTAGAAGGATCTCTACAGAAGATTCGAGCTTGCGATAAATTGTCAGCATCCTATGCAAATGCATCTTAATCTTAAATTATTTTTTTAGATGTAATAGTAGAATCTATCGATTTGAACTTTATTGCAATGAAGTTAGCTAACGCTAAGTTTCATTTTCAATAACATAGTTCTCCAGACAAATCGATAGATTCTACTAGTTTTTTTTTCAATTTAACAATAGGATCTACCTGATATGAACGCTAGTTCGAACTCAAATTCTGTTTCGATGCAACGAGATATACTTTAGTGCGAGTTGTACCTCTACACCTCTTGTATTCGTCAGATTCTCTCTTTTCGTTTTGACACTCGGATTCTGTCCGGGTGGGTGCTCTAATGGCATAGTTCCGCTGACGCCGCATACCCTCGTGAGGGTCTATCAATCGATTAGAGAGGTTGACGTCTATGAGAGTCGCAAGAGGTCAGTCTCAATCTAATTTATATCTCGTTTGGATTAACTAATGGTTCTGCAGAAAGCCAAAAAAATGCGTTCATATTGGAACTGTTCCGATTATTGATGGTTTTGTAGGTGATATTTTGTTGAAGATGTAACAAATTGACAACAAAAAAGACAGCTTACGGTTAAAACAAACATGAGGTCTCTCATCGTAATATTTGTTATGATAACCTTCAATCTGTAGCTCTGCCATTTTTTAACTATTATTTTAGTATTTAGCGCAAGGTATTTCTCTATCTAGTCGTGTCCGGATACCTTTGAAGGTCACTGTACATGGTTTAGTAGTAAATTTAAATTCATGTCGGTGAAGAAGGAACATAATCTCATTCTGTATCTAATTCTTGTTTGGATATAAAGTTAAAAAAAGGAGGAGGTGTAATTTAATATTAAAAAATGTACGCATGCGTTCGTGCGTACCATTTTTTCATCCTTCTATTTTATTTATACGGAATTGTAAACCGCGTAAAAGATGAGGGTACATACCTATATAATGGACGTGGATCTCGTAACTATACCTCGCAATCTACTTTGATATGTAAAAAGGTGGTATCCATCGGATAATTTTCGAGAAGCATAAATGAACTTGTAGATTAAATGAAACGTTTATTACGGTAATCATTTATACAACGTAATATTTAATATTGCAGACACAGTGACGACTAATATTGCTAATATATCAGATTTTACTGGTAATAAAGGAATTTTCCGCGCAATATTAGCAATTTTATTTATCAGGAAATCGATAATCCGTATCATATCTATAGCACAACGTAATACATACCTTGAGCTGGGCGAAAAAACTATGCGCTTTCTGGTACACGGAGATGTGAGTGTGTTCCGGTGGGGCAGCCGATCTAGGTCTTATCTCCGTCATCTCTTCGCATCTCGGACTACAGCTCAGTTCCGAAGCCGACTTGCTCAAGTGACGGCCTCGTAGATTCGAGGATGAGGAGGAGGATATGCTCCGGATATCGCATATTTCTAAAGCTCTTTCTGGAAACAAAAAAAAAAGGAAAAAAAAATCGTGGAGCAAAGTATCAGATGGAGTAAAGTAAAGCCGAAATAATTTATTATTCTGATCGTAAAGTTTGTTATTTTTCTTTGGGATTACCCAAACATTGATTCATGTCGGTGAGAAATTTATTAATTAATACATCAGTTGTATTTGATTTATTTAAGAGCGAATATTAAACCGTGTTTTAAATTAGATAAAAATAAAGCACTCGCACTGAAGAAAACATCGAGAAACTCGAAGAAATTCTATGTCTACGAGATTTAGGCAAGAGCAGAAGGTTTGTGCACGCTTCATGCCGTACACTCTGACAGACTACCTAGAAAAGATTGGAGAGCTCAGCATTGCAAAGACATGTTAAAAATGTGCCGAAGAAATCCGGCAAGCATGTCAGCCATTGCAACTTGTGATGATGAAACGTAATGTTTTCAAGACGAGTCAAAAACAAAACGTAAGAGTGTGGCACGGAAGTCACCCCGGAAGAATTAATAGAGAAGAGCAAAATCAAGACAATGCTGACCGTTTTTTTTTTCGATTCAATTCGCAGTGAATTCGTCTCAGCAGTTGGTTTTTATTTTTTATATTCAACTGTCTTGGATTTTGTTACACGACAATGATCAAAAAAGGCATCATTGTTATCAAACTGAAATTGGCGATGGAAGGAAATCTCGTTTCAATACCATCCCTGTCATCCAAAAGACTTCGACGGCCATACTAAAGGCCCTTCGATTTCGAAAAGTTTGTTGCACATTTCCTTCGCTCTATCGATTCAGAAGGAGATTATTTTGAATAAAAAAGAATAAAAATCAAAATAATAAATGCTTTGTATTTTTTCGTTAGACCAGTCTCATTGGATTTGGGACAGACTGTGTATATATGTACCACCTAAAGCAATATTGAGTTATCATGCATAAATAATCTACAGTATAATTACCATGGACAAATTGGAAGAAGCAATACAAAAACAGAAAAATGGAAAAGCGCCAGACTGCGTCAAAATTACGGCAGAAATGATAAAATATACAGGAAAGAAAGGAAAATAATTAATGTTAGAAAATATATAACAGAATATGGAGAGAAGAGGAAATACCAAACGATTGGAAGAAGTCGTTAATAGTACCAATGTACAACAATTAAAGAAATAAGAAAGAATGCAATAATTACAGAGGAATATCCTTTCTAAGTACTGCAATGGAGATTCTTGAGCAAATAATAGATAAGTCACAAAATGGGTTTAGAAAAGGAAGGGGCACACAAGACCAAATATTCTCTGTGAAAAAAATAATACAAAAAGTCTCTAGAGAACAGAAGAAAATATTCTTAGCATTTATAGACTTAGAAAAAGCTTTCGATAAAGTACCTACCAAGAGGAAGATTATGGAATATATTAAGAGAAATAGGAATCAATGGCAAAATAAGACGATTAATACAGAAAATATATAAAAACAATACTAATTCTGTAATAGCTAACAATTTAGAATCGGGGATATTTAAAACAAAGGAGGGACTGCAACAAGGAGGAAGTCTGAGCCCAATGCTCTTCATTATTTATATCAAACAATGTACAATGAAAAGTAAAAAGAGGGATAAAAGAAGAGAGTTGGACACCTTAACTTGAAAGCAGTCGAAGTTTCGAAAGGGGACATATAGTAATTATAACCGAGAATGAGGAAGATCTGAAACGGAGCAACATGGAATATGACACTAAAAGATAGTGGAATGACAATCAATAAGAGCAAAACTAAAGTAATGGTAGTGGGAGATGAGCAGATAGCTACGAAAATCGAAAGGAATTGAAATAGAACATGTAAGAAGATTAATCAAAGATTAGAAAAAAACAACAAAGCTGTACCATAGCATGAGGAATAATTTCATTAACAACAAAGAGATATCCCGAGAAACAAAACTAAAAGTATACAAGACAATTTACCTAGCGATATTAACATATGGCTGTCAGTGCTAGAATACATTGAAGAAAGACAGCTAGGATGGTGGGGACATTTATATAGAATGGAAAATATAAGACAAACAAGAAGGATATGGGAAGCAAGAATAATGAAAAATAAAAGAAGAGGAAGGCCAAGGACAACATGGAATGATGTCATAGCAGAAATACTGGGAAGGAAAGGCAGAATGTAGACAGAAGCGAAGAACATGACAAGGAATAGAAATGAATGGAAAAAGTTTATAAAAAGGCTAGAAGAAGATAAACGTCCTACACCATTTTTATGGTGTTGAGTTATCATGCATAAATAATCTACATTATAAAAACTTCGTTTTAAAAATAATGCTTGGTCGATCAAGCAAGGCATCGTGACATAAATATATCAGATGAAAATATCAACACGCGTTACTTTTTAATAATACCTCAAACATAAAGATCTTTCTTTTAATAAGCTTCTTTCTAAATTAATACATATTCATGGAACACCCTCAATACTATGAAAAAAAGCTCATCCGTTTAAAACTTAAGATAAGATCCCTAATGCAGAAGAAAAAGACCTATTATTACGATCATTACATACTGAAAAATGGATTATTATTAACGAGAATCGATAGTATAATTTATGTATTTCATTTTATATTCAAGAATAACCGGTTTATCCACGCGTTGTGAACGGGAAAGTCTTAATTATGATGATTACCGCGAGTACAATTAGAAAACACATCGGCCAAAACGTTTTATACTAGTAATTAGTAAGAAAAAAACATGCAGCAAAAAAAAGGTATAAATGGAAAATATATGGGAAACATAAAACTACTAATTCAACTTTAACAATTCAGCGTAATTTGTTGTTGTGTTAAGTGTAGAAGTTTTGTGTGCAGTTAGTAAATAGATTCAATTTAGATGGTACTGATTGGAAATACTATACAGTTACAGGGATAAACATTGACTACATTAGAAAATATAATAGGGCTTACAAATGCCCCAAAACGGCAAAAATTGTATAAAGAAAATATGAGATTGAAATTTGAAGAGTAGAATTCTGCTTCGATATGGGAAATGAAACTGCTTAACATGTCAGGGAAATGCAGTTATGTTTTCTTCGTTTTACAATTGCAAATTTAAAAAATCTAGTTCTTACATTTTTTTTCTTGTCACTGTCAATTTGTTATTTATTTGTGATATTGTTTTATTGTCAATATGGCTATTACGTACCGATTTAATAAGATTGAAATTATTTCTATTCTGAAGATCACTATTTTCGAATTAATTGAATGTTTCTATAGTTTCACATATAAGTATGTACATAACTATTCATGAAACTTTAACAAGGATTGCATACGATAGTTACACAATTGTTTTATTTTTATTTTGGAAATTTGTTGCCCAAATGATACGAAATTATCGTGTGAACATAATTCTAATTAAAATAAAAAAGTAGTAGCAAAAATGTTAAAGTCAAGGTTTAAACCAAACCTTAAAACATCTCTAATTCAATATATCACGCAACAATGGAACAGCAAAAGAATTTAACGGAGGTAGAAATTGAAAACATAAAACTTCTCCATCAAGAAGGCTATTCCACAAGAACTAAACAAATTAAAAATTAGAAAATTATGGCATACTTTTTAAATGGTGAGCAGAATTCCTTGCAACTAACACAGAACGTCGAATCTGGTGTGAATGGGATGATGAATCTTGAATAACCTACATGTCTTTAGTTGGTAGGGCTCGATTTGAGCCAGAGCGTCGAAAGCAAAACAATTCTTAATACGCAACGAACTCCAAAACAATAAGAACCATATTTTTTATTTAGAGGACTTATTTGGAAAATTTAATGACATCCAAACAAAGCTAGAAGGAAAAAATTAAACAATTGTCTCAGCTCGGACAATACTGTTGGCTTCCAAGTAAAATTAAATATATGTAAAACTTTATTGCTAGGTACAATTATCAGAAAATCTGCGACAAAAAATAAAAAAAGAAGACTTGAAAATACAGGGTTTTCAAACTTAAGTCGGCACTATTGCTAACTTTGTTATTATTGCAGCTACAAAGTTGGTTAAATAGGCAAACTAGTGTAGTTTTTCAAACAAATTACAATGGCATTAAAAAAATAATAATTGACGTACTGGGTCACGTGATATTGTGAAAAACGTAATTTTTTTTTAATGGGACACCCAGTATACAGTTCTCACGGTCAACAGAAAATTTAATTCTGAACAAAAACTTTCCTATGAACTTTTATCCTAAAGTCAATAATAACAGAGTTATTGATGATTGTTTTTACAGAAACTAAAAACAGTATTGTTTATTTTAAGTTATTTTATTAGTTTCGAAAATAAAAAAAACAAGAAATTTTACATTCAGAGCAGATGCTCAAAAACATCACCCTCTTGCTCCAAGCACTTTTGAACCCGCCTGTTAACGCTTCTAGTAGCCTTAGCAATGATTCTACCATCAATATTATTAATAGCATGGCTGATGCTTTGCTGGAGATCTTCAAGAGTATCATACCGTCTTTCATACACTGCACTTTTCACAAATCCCCAAAAGAAGAAATCCAAAGGTGTTATGTCCGGTGATCGGGGAGGCATACGAATAGGCCCGTTAGTTGATAGATATCGGCCATCAAAAAGGTCATGTAATAAGTTATGAATTTGGCGAACATTATGGGCAGGAGCGCCATCTTGTTGAAAGAATATCTGTTGTCTATCCATTAAATTCAGGTCATCCAAGAATTCTCCAAGGGTAGCGGTTAACATTTCGACATACCTCTCGCCAGTTAATGCACCTTGATAAAATACGGGGCTACAATTCTTGAATCAATCAAGCCACACCAAACATTAACACTAAAGCGTCTCTGCGGATTCCAAGGACGGAAAAGCATCGGGTTTTCTCGACTCCAATAGTGGCTGTTCTTCCTGTTGGAGAAATTTGATTCGTCACTCCAAAGAACCAAACGCCAAAAATTATGGTTAAGTCTAACTTGATTAATGTACCACTGACAAAACTGAGTCCGTCTTTCTTGATCTCCCGGTACCAGCGTCTGAATAGGTCTGTATCTGAACGGCACAAACTTATGTTTTTTTAGAATATTGTGAATAGTTCCCAAAGATAGTCCACTTTCTTCCTTTAAATCATTAATTGCATTATTAGGATTAGCTTCAAAGAAAGCTAAGACGTTAATTTCAGTTGCTTCACTTATTATAAATTGTTTTTTGGTTCTAGTTTTCTTGAACACATTTTCATTTGATCGAAACTTACGGTACAAATGTAAAAAGTACCTTCGATCTGGCAAGTTGCGCGTAGGAAATAAAACACCGTAACGTTCACGAGCTTGCAGGGAATTTTTATTACAAACGATGTAACATTCCATCATATCACATTTTTCTAAATGCGTGAAAGGCATTTTTTCATCAATAAACACAAAATGTTAATTGCTTACTGACAGAGGTTTAATGCAATATTTCAATGTTGATGACATTTGCAAAACAATCGAATTTTGTTTATGAAATAACAGCCACCTTGGCAAATTTGAAAAATTATCAATAACTCTGTTATTATTGACTTTAGGATAAAAGTTCATAGGAAAGTTTTTGTTCAGAATTAAATTTTCTGTCGACCGTGAGAACTGTATACTGGGTGTCCCATTTAAAAAATTACGTTTTTCACAATGTCACGTGACCCAGTACGTCAATTATTTTTTTTTAAATGCCATTGTAATTTGCTTGAAAAACTACACTAGTTTGCCTATTTAATCAACTTTGTAGCTCCAATAATAACAAAGTTAGCAATAGTGCCGACTTAAGATTGAAAACCCTGTATATACAAGTCATCTTCAAAAATTAAGCGACGAATGAATGGATTATTGTGCCATTTTCCGCTCAAATTGAAAACGTGAACATCAACCTGCAACATGAGCTTGCTGAATTATTATCGGATCTTGAAGCAAAGATTCTCTTATTAAAAATTTAACAATAAGCGAATTTTGGACAAATATAAATATAATGCAACACAACAGGTACAAATTAAATGTGGATTTTCGAGGGGATTTAAGATTAAAGAAATACCAAGCACACCATCTCGTTGATTACTTAGCATTTTTATTTATTTATAATTACTTATTATTTAATCAAATTTAAGGTATTTAAATTTCAACATTAAGATATTTTTTAGACTATTTTGTGGCGGGTCGATGGAGATTTCGAAAACTCATATAGGGGTCGATGATCAAAAAAGTTTGGCGATCCCCGGTTTAAGCAAAGATGGAGTAGATAAGAGAATGGCAAACTATTATTTTTCGATGACAAGAAGAAGCTTAACTTGGACGGTATGGATTGTCTCGATGGGTTTTTTCATTATTACCACGAATTACGTCAAAAAAAAAAATGTTTCTATCACGATGTTGGTTTGGTCATGTCCCACGTCATTATTATTATTTCCGACAAGAAACTTGTTGATTTAGTAATAGTGAAGGGCGCCTAGAATGGAGAACATTACATCCAGTTTCTAGAACAGGTAAAAAACAAATTTTCCAATGTTATAGTAGGTCATGGTATGATTTTTAAAACAAAACTTGGAGTTCATCGATTGGTCGTCACCCTCTCCCAATATGAACCTCCTTCACATTTTTGGAAATAAGAATTTCAACTAACTACCTACTAATGCCATGTAGTACATCTTTGGTCGTATTCATGTTGAGTGTATACCGGGTGTTCCACAAAAATTTCCAAACGCTATAACATCTTTATTTAGTATCTGATTTTACTGATCTATACATCAAATTAAACGGTTTCGATAGTACTACATGTTGCAGTAGAAATTATATTTTTGACACAATATAGTATAATTAACAAGAAACGAAAATTGACTTGTTTTCTTTAAATTGAAAATCACACAATTTCAGTTTGCCAGAATGTTTCCCATTAGGTTCTATACGGTTTGATTAATTTCCAACTTATATAATAAACAAGTACAAATACATAATATAATTTATTCGGATCATATAACAGTCTAAAACATCGATTTAACGCTCAATAGATTTCCATAGGTCAAGCTTACGAAATAAGCGTAGATAATTTGTTAATACAAGAAACATTTTAAATGTCAACCGATAAGAGGAAATAGAACATTTTCTACAGAACGTACATACCTGTTTTACGGCATTTTTTCTTCACAGGCGTACACCATACCAAACACTTAAAACACATCAACGATTTAGCAAATGGGAAATGTGTGTCGTTAATTTAAAATTATTATCGACAGGGTCGCCAAAACCTCGTCCCGTATGATAAACGATCTTATTATTAAATACGAAAGGTGGAAGTGACTGGCGATAAGGGCTCGATTATCAACGCGTTAATCGCGTTTCTTTTATCGTTTGTGTGTGTTAGAGTTCTCTTCGTATAGAGAAACCGCGATAGGTAACATGTTAGATTATTTATCGACTCAATCGACTGGTCGTTCGGAATAACAAAGAGACAAATAAGTAACAGTTCGGAATCTAATATATTTGGTTAATATTAGAGATGATGATGATGATGGAAACGAATTAGGCGCATACGTCCTTGAATTTCTATCTATTATGTTTTAGGCACACCTACATAGTCGCTTCGATTATCGTTCGTTGAAATTGTGTTCATTTCTTTACCTATACATACATTTTAATAATAATTAATAAATAATAAAGCTCCTAAGGTGACACTTTTCAATCTACCTGTTGAAAATGGAACGTTTATTCGTATACATATATTTTTATCGTCAATCGTCATACAATAAGGTTCGTGCTGAACTCTGAAACGATGCCGGCACATAATTTATCACGAACAATGCAGGAACGACATCAAAGGTGTACACGGTGCGCGATGGATTGCCCCTCTAGGTACGCCAAAACGCAATCGATAATAATGCACAAGTATATTTTATACAAGTTATCGTGAACGTACAATTGAAGGTCAAGGTATTGCAAGATTCAATGGTTAATAAATCTTTGATGATCGATGATTAGAAAATTGAACTTGATATGTCAAGATTTATTAATTTCCTATTCATCCCATATTCGTATTTTCACCTGTAGGTTAAATAAAATAGGAATTAATTAAAAAATAAATTTATTCAAGAACATGAATTATTATCTTCTTATATTGAACAGTTTCAATTTGTTCCTTTCATCATAAAAACGCACTATATACAGGATCATTCACAGAGCTGGCTCGTTAGCACTTTTTGATGTTCTTTAAATTCAACATTTCTTAAAACTTGTAGTTAGTAGAGAAGTTGACGTCAACCTTCCTATTTTAAATAGCATGGTATATTTTTTAAAAATCAATCGCTTTTGAATTATTCATTTTTTTCAAATATAAGGTCAATTGCAACATTATGTTCAAAATTCTGTCCTTCTGAAGGCATTGCACCTATAAAGACCTGACATTAGCATACATCAAATTTACGTCCTAAAATTTATCATAATTTATACAGGATCGTCCAAAATTAACGTTCATTTCCATGAAAGTCACTTTTTTTTTAATGGAACACCTTGTATATATATTATTGCATTTTTGAATACAGTTAATAATTCTCTATCATTGATTACACTCTCCAACACAATTTTTTTTCTTACACACCATTAGGTGTAGTACCAAGTAGTAGTACTACCAAGACCTATAGGTGTTTCGAGTGAAGAATATGCCATTACAGATGTAGAAGAAGAAATTTCCATTATCGACCAGCGATGATGAATATTTGCAATATCTACAGAACAGACTTTACTTAGTAAATCAGTCAGATTTAAACGACTTTATTCAAGATCTGAAATTGTCAAAAACTCCAAAAAATGGAAGCTGTTAGCTTGTGCATCGTAATCGCCAGAAAGAACTTCCACAGTATTTTTCAATCGAAGAAGGTCTTTCATTCTGCAATAATATCGATGATTTGATATTGACATTTGGTCATCACCACACCCTAGAAGAACGGCAGCTTTCTATCGATGCTTCGAAATCGAGTTTGAAAGATGTCCCTCTTCACATAGGAAACATTTATCCATCCGTCCCCGAAACTAGTGAAACCACTATTCGTCCGGCATATCAACGCTGACCTCAAAGTTGTAGCAATTCTATGCGATTTACAATTGGGGTACACAAAGCATTGCCGTTTCCTTTGTGAGTGGGAGAGTCGATCCAGAAATTTCCACTACATTGCTAAAGATTGATCAGTCAAGGCTCAGTATACTCCTGAAGCCCTGCCCTTAAGGCACTAGTGGAATCTGATAAAATATTTCTACCACCACTGCACATCAAATTCGGTTTGATGAATAATTTCGTCTAAACAATGGATGAGGATGGCCGTGGATTCCAATACCTTCAACAAAAGCTTCCTAATATTTATTTATATTTATATTAAACAAGATGCACAATTTGAAGAGACTTAAATGACTTGGAATGCCTTTAAGAGTGTGACCCAAAATTTTCTAGGAAACACAAAATCTGACAATTAGGGGGCTTGTAGCATGAGCCTTAAAATGCAATTTTTATACTCGCACCTGGATTTCTTTCCCCCGAACCCAAGTTTGATATCAGAAAGTACCGAAGAACAATATAAAAGAAAAGCAAAAAGAAAAACGTTTTAAGACAGAACTTTAATAACTAAATACATTTTTATTGCTATTATTGAGACTACAAGACGAAGTAGAACTATACATAGTTACTAAAGAAAAAAAAAATTAAATTTACTGCCTAGTGTTATTAGACATCCTTCACGGGTTATCGATTTATTAGAGATTTCCTGATGAAAGTCCGAAAAATATGCCTTTTTAATCCATTTAAATTCTCAGTAATCCTTGAATGTCAAAATAATTGATATTGTATTTGTACTATAAATACACATAGTTGATATTTGTGAATCAAAATGGCAAATGAAATATTTTACGGAAAAGAAATGATATTTTAGATTTATTTTCCATTCATGAAGACTGTAGTAAAATTGTGAGTAGCAGAAGAAGCTAAAAAAGAATGTTAAACAGAAAAGCTTTGCAAATTAATAAATTAAGTGTGTTTTATATGTTATCGCGATCTAATCATATTGAATTTTGTTTTTTGCAACGCTATTTTGTTTAATTTTTTTGTTTGAGTTTTTGTAATGATATTGTTTTAGATCACTTTGCAAAAATTTGGATACCTGTCGTCAAATATTTTACATGTACTATTCATAATCCTATTCATTCTCCATGAATGGAAAATAAATCTGAAATCTCGTTTCTCTTCTGTAATGTATTTCATTTGTTATTTTTTCTTGACAGATATAATCTATGTGTATTTATAGTACAAATGCAATATCACTTAGTTTGACATTCAAGGATTACTAAGATTTTAAATGCATTAAAAAGGCGTATTTTTCGGACTTTCGTTGGTGTTTTGTCATTTTTTGTAGTGTTATAATCTATTATTACCCATCTTCTTATAGCAAGTTGGAAAGGCATAGTTTCATCCTACATACTTTTCGTCAGAAATCTTCAGTATCCATTTCATTTTGTGAGCCCAAAAAAAATGGTTGTTTTTTAAATTTTTTAGTACATCTTGTGATATAGTTTCTATTATAGTTTATAATAGTTTCCGTACTACTTGTGACTTCTTTCCTTGTCTGCAATAGAATATTTACCTCTTAAAATAAGGTCGCTCTAACTTATTTAACCCGCAATTGAAAATATATCTTTGCCAAAACTAATCGATATTAATTCAGCAAGGGGAAGTGGAAACACATTGTATTTCATCCGTTAAACGGCTATAAGGAGTGCACTTTGCATGATTACTTCCTATTGATTTGATTCCGTTAAAAATTTACACCAAAAAGATTTTATTTTAGATGAAACCAAACAAGTTATTTAACGAGCACAAATAAGCATCATTAATACTCTAGTTCTCTCATACATCATCAATATTCTATTTTTATAGAAGAGGAATACGTGCTGTAGAGATCTGAAAAAAAGATTATACCTATTGTATCTTATAGTAGCAATATATATGTATGTATAAGCTCCCTTTTTCCTTTATTCTTCACATCGGTGAGTATACATATACGTATACCGATAAAGATCTAGACGAGACCGACATAGATCAATAACAAACAGTGCATTTCCTATATCTTGACACATATATCTCATCAATATCTAATTTCAATTATGCCTTCCTGCTGGTACAGCAGGAGAAAAAAGTTTCCTGCCAGTGCATGTAAGAAAGACACCCTTCACTCAAAATGCACGCGTACTTTATTGACTGTGGCACAGACATTATTTGTATGCACTCTAGGACAATAAAATTCCAGTAGGATTTGAGTAAGAAGCCTCCTCCTTTCGCGCACTGTCCGGATACTTTTTTCTCCTGCTGTACATACGTATTACAATCTAACATTTAATCGTGACATGACTGTACCCCACGTAATGAGTAACTCCGCAATTAAATGTAATGTAAATTTATTCCACTTTTACTCGACAATGTTTTTTCGCTCGATTTGCATATTCATTTTTTTTAACTAGTAAATATATAGATTGTGTAATTATATGTAGGTACATATACAGGTGAATCATAGTTTTGTCTTTGGTATGAATTAATTCTTTATGATTATAAAAAAAATATTATTACAATAATTACATTCGATTAAAGTTCATTTTCTAACTTGTCACTTTAAACTATCGCTAACTGTTTTTGTAATAATTTCAATTGCTTATACGATAATTAATATAATTTAGTATAAAATGTGAATAAATATTATTAAAATTATGATTAATAATAGGGAATATCTCTTAAATGCCTATAAAGTTTCAAGTAGCAGTCTTCTGTAAAAAATGCGATCCTCAAAAACACTAACAAGAACTTCTTATAATCTACAAATTAAACGCTGGAGGGCCACGCTTCAGCGATCTATCCATTTTCTTGGTTAATTTACAGGGTGTTTCCTAAGTAATCTAAAATATTATATGGGGCGCTTCGTCACTCAATTTTAAGACGAAAAGTTCATATAAACATGTGTGATAAGTCCTGTCGTTAATGAGATACAAGGTGTTGAATTATTTGTAATAAATCAGCTGTGATTGTATTTGAAATTAATTTTTCCTGGTGACGCTACTGGTTTTTAGAAGTAATACGAAAAACATGCGTATTATAAGTGACGTTTGAAGTAACGTTGACAGCTGTGTCAAACCTAAAAACCAACGCAAACAACGAATAATAAATTTTGATGCCTGTGTTTACTAATGCTGAAATGGCTAATATGTAAAACGATTTCAACAAACATTTTCGGTCAATGTTTGGCTTGGCATCATCGCAGATTATTTAATAGGACCATTTTTCCTTCCTGCACGGTTGACCGGTGCGACATACCTTCATTTTCTAGAAAATGAACTTCCAGTTCTTTTAGAAGATGTACCTCTTATTATTAGAAGGCGCATGTGGTTCATGCATGACGGAGCTCTTCCACATTTTTCATTGATTGTTCGCGAGTTTTTAAATAACGTTTTTCTAGACCATTGGATCGGACGAGGATCTCCACACCCATGGCCCCCTAGATCACCGGGACACAATCCTCTAGATTTTTGTGTGTGGGGATATTTAAAATCGCTCATTTACACAACCCCGATATTAAACGTACAAGATCTTCAAAATCGTATCATACATGGCTGTAATCTGATTCGTAACAAACCTGGTATCTTCGAACGTATTCGGCTATCAATTAGACATCGAGCAGATGCTTGCATTTTAGCTGCAGGTGGACATTTTGAATATATGCTCTGAAATATAATATTTTTTCTTTATGTTTAACACATGTTGTTGCTTCTAATAAAATAATAAAACACCCTGTATCTCATTAACGACAAGACTTATCACACATGTTCATATGAACTTTTCGTCTTAAAATTGAGTGACGAAAGTAGGTAAACTATAGGCGCATCAGACCAGTCAATCGACGTGGACACGCTGTATAAGCTGTAGTTTTGACAGCTAAAACCTGTCAAACTGTCATAATTGTGACAATTTGCTGGTTTTACACAGGTTTTAGCTATCAAAACTACAGCTTATACAGCGTGTCCACGTCGATTGACTGGTCTGATGCGCCTATAGTTTACCTACTGACGAAGCGCCCCTATTTTAGATTACTTAGGAAACACTCTGTATATTAAACCGTTGTCTTTAACTACAGCAAGACAGTGACATGGAGTCTCATCTTGGTTGCCTCATTCACATATCCTGACGAATTAGCAAAGGAACATCTTCTAATAAAGGTAATAACGGTGAGAATCATCTTCAGAATAAATCTTAAACTGCTTTCAGTAATGTAAACATCTCCGTTGTATTTTTGCACCTGCACAGTACGAATTAGATTATAAACGAGTTCATAATTCGGCTGAAGATATCAAAATATTTATTGTACAAATCATGATATTAAAAAAAAATCCAAAAAAAATCTCCTTTCTTGATTTTTAAGTTATTATATTGCATCCTTTTTTTATACTGAAATATCTCGGAGCTATAAACGTGTCTAAAGAATATTATGAAGAATTGCTTCATGTGTTCTCGCCTGTCAATTATGTGTTGGCGATAATGTAATCGTGAAAAATGACCTTTTTCTCCGTATAATCTTTTAAAAAGCTGCTGCGGCACTTTTACGATTTCTTTCGAATATTATATAAGTGTTATACACGTCAAACGTATCCAGTCAAAAATCAGATATTGCATTTATTATTTTTTAAAATTTTAGGCGTGTCAAACCCCAAAAGCATGTAACCGTGTGATAATATAAACGTTTTATCCAACTATTTTTGTATTATATTCTGATTTTTATCCTCCACACCGCAGATCCTGCAGTCGCCTATTCGGTTTCAGACTTATCCTTCATCATCTGTTCCCCTACATAAAGAAAACCTGTGATTATGCGTATAGTCTGTTCCTACTTATAGTTATAGAAAGGTTTTTGCTCTATACTTGTTGTAGTTTCCAAGGAATATCTTGCAATGTCTCAGATTGTTTAGTCTGTTAAGGCACTCCCAGACTAATTTCGATCTGATGGTGTTCGAACTCCATTACCGCCATTATGGCTGCTTGACTATAGGAGAAAATTGCAATACTTTGCTTTCGATAATTCCTAACCAGACTTAATTGAGCATTGATCTACGCTTTGAAAACGTTAGGGTACATCTCGATTGACTCGGAGTATTTAGTTCCTGGCCCGAATACTCCTGTACCTGTTTAGTATCAACTGAAACTGTGATTGCAAGATTTAATTTAATTTCAATTTATTACTTTTATTTCGTAAAATGGATGGGAAAATTATTGGACTAGCAGCTTCTAGAAGCTTAATAATTAAGTTCAGGACGTGAATGACCAATTTGTGTCATATCAACGAAATTAAGATTAGCATGGGATCATGCAAGATCGATGCAAGAACTGAAGATCATAATACTTTTGCAAGTTTTGTGATATCTCTTAATGCAATCTTTGTGATCGTGGTAACAGAATCAAATAAAAAAAATAATTCGTTATATCTATTTTCCTCGTTTCACAACATTCTGAAGAAGCTGACAACAAAATGAGCGAAACGTCAAATGAAAACAACCCAGGACGATTTCAAAGTAAACAATGCTTGTGAAAACCACACATTTACTAAATATTTTCCTTTAGATTTATGCACAATACTAACTCTCCAGTTAATGCTTTTTTGCACAAGCTATTCCTCCTTTCAACAGTACAAAATTTATCGAGTCAGTAGGTATATAGAACAAAAATAAAAAACTCGATGTACATCATCATAGGATAAGCAGCACATTTATTTTTCATTTAAAAGTAGTGTAATCTCATATAAAAATCCTTCGTTAACGATTATAATATTAACAAATTTGTTTTAATCTCTAGAGTCGTTAGTAAGTTCGATTATTGAAATGATGGTAAATTTGCCTTGATGAAGTAAAGGAAAATCGCCATTAATGTATATTTTTAATAACTCAAAAATAATTTATATTAATGTCTGACAGAAATAAAAAAAATAGTAGACCTGAACAGGACAATTAATCTTGTAACAAAAAAAGGAAAACTTAAATCAACTAAACATGTTTCTTTTGAAATACATACTTAGAGTTTTTCTCCTTTTCTCTCTTGATATTAACACTGAATTTTTATTACCGCATGTGAAGAATAATTATCGCCCTTTATGTTCAAAATTGAAAATTTGAAAATCAAAAAAAGAAACAGACAGATGAATAAACAACACTGCTTTTCTTTCCTCTTGGTCGTACAACAATTGAGAAACTTAAGTCCTTTTCTTATTAACGTTTATTCTATTTATCTTTTATTTAAAAAAAACTGGAAAATTATCTTTCGCACTGATTTTTTTCATATTTTTTTACTATCATCTGTTTTTTTTTAAATTTTTTTTCGTAACTAGATTTCTTAATCTACTTCTAAAATAATTAATCACAATTAACATTCCCATGAGTGAGACAAGAAAACTTTGAATTAGAAAAGAATAAAATATTGACGATAGCGGTTAATTATGAGTATTCGATGGACATGACAAAAGGCATTTTAACTAAACAACTAGAGTCAAAAACACTCTCCTTAATTTACCCCAAAACAAAAATCATACCATCTAATTACAATCTTATCACATTTCAAATAAAGTAGTGACTATCATTAAAAGATCAATCTCTTTTAAAACGAATAACTCTTAACAATAAGAAAGATAAAACAAACACAAAATTGAACTCAGGAGTTTATAAGTTTATAAGTGAAGAATGTAGACTGCCAGGGAGGACTTTTGAAGCCAGGATAAAAGAACATGAAAGAGGCTATAACGATAAGAAAACAGATTCGACCTTTGTTAACCACTGCCTGGAATTGAATCATAAATTTAACAAACAATTTGAAATTTTATCTATTCAAGAAAAAAGTAAAAAACTTAACTTACTGGAAAGTCTAGAAATAAATTTAGTAAAATAGGTATATAATATTAAACGATCAGTTGGACCTAAATAGCCCCCCTTCCTTCTCCCACCCCCTCCCAGAAAATTTAAAATTGTAATTGAATACCCCTGCCTAACAACAATAATTGTGTCATCTATTTTCTGTATTTATAAGTGACATTGTAACAGAAATTGAATTTGTATATTTTCATCACCTGATTAAATATATTTTTGAAACTAAAATTTTTTTTTACTATTAATTATTAAAATGAAGTTTCAACAAGTAACCCTCCAATCAATCAATTACTCCTAAAATTCTAATCACCAATGACATGACATACTGTCAATAATAGTTAATGTCCTGTACTTATTATTTTATTTTTGAAATCGTAACTTAAAGAACAAAATAAACTAGCCGCAAATTTTGACAAAATTTCCACATCATGCATATCATGATTGTATTTAGAAAAAATCTCCTTTTAAAAAAGCCAGAAAAATTGCACAGTTCCAATTTAAAATTTTGGGGTAAGGTAAGATTTCTAAAAATTTGCTCAAAAGAAATTTGTTTTATTAAGTGTCAATGAAAGTATTTAGATTACAATTTAAATTGCTTCAAACCGCATCTTAATATCACAAGTACCAAAAAAGTTACGGCAAATAAAAGAAATTAGAAGATTTCAGATTTTCTTCAATACTAAACAAATGAAGTATGACAAATAAAATTTGAACTTTTCAATCTACACCTTTTTGCTAATTTAACCATCTATCTATGTCTTCAAAAAAAAAAGTTATCCACGTTGTCCCTACGAAATCCGGGCACCCTGTATATTACAGTAGGTTTGAAAATTTTATTTCCTAATTTGAAATTTGTTAATAGTACAGTGAACGGCAGTATACCCCAAATTATCGCTTGTGTGATGGTTTTTTTTTATAAAAACATGTTTCCTTTTAAAATTGATAACATTTAATAAACTTATATTTATTTCATAACCAATTTATATATGTAATAAATTCACATTTCTTAATTAAATAACCTCTCGAGATCATTAATATCCGTCACAAAACTGGTTATCATTTAATTTTTCACACAACTGGTGCTGCTATAAAATCTCACATTTTATTACAATGTCATCAACAGCTCATCGCATTAGGATTGAGAAAAAGAAAATTATTTAGTTAATGTATTTGGGTGCAGAATTTATTTATTACCTACCCTTACAAAATACTCTCTATAAGAGCTCGTTATTAAAGAACATAAAACAAACATATAAGGTTTATATACTATTAGATTAAAAAAAATACTATACAGGATGTTCAAAAAAATTAGTTGCATATATAAAATGGATGAGGGTGTAAACATCGAAATGCAACACTGAACAGATAAAAACACACAATTCACATTCAAGTGTGATGTTTTAATTACAAAAAATGGTTTGCTGTGGTATATTAATTTATATTAGATTGATTAGATTGATAAGGGGTGACATATTAAAGGAGCACATCAAATCTTGTTTGTTACAAACCTGTTAATTGATAAATGTATCAAAGATGATTATGGTAGATAATCTGCAAAAAAATATACACACGTCTTTTTAAATACTGTTTAGTTTGATCGAAATAACAAATAAAAATGAAAAAAATTAATACATTTTTATTCTGATATTAGATAATAAGCTTACTGGAAGTGGGTTGATCACAGTTTTGAGACGGAATCATATTGAGGAAGACCAGAGGACTGGTGCCTTCTCGCCGACTAACTATACACACAATAGCAGACAAGAAATTTTATCCACCACAAAATACGACCACCGGTATCCCGATAATTTTGCAAATCGCAGTAATAGCAGTACCCATCCTGATAATTGACCCAAATTGCGAGGAAAAAATTTAACGTTTCGTTTACGTGTATAGGTACTCGACGCCCGAAAATCTCTTTCGATTCGATCCGAACTCGGATGATTTTTTTCGACGTCGTCGTCGTCGGCAAAAATCACACAGAGGAACACGTTTTGTAGGTTATGTGGCGTCGTATTACGTGCGACAACACCGGCGTGCGTCTCCAAACTGGCGCTTGCAGTCCGCAATATCGATTCTTTTGTGTTTGTCCGACGTTGTAAGAAGCATTTTGCAATAGCTGGTGTAGCGATAACGAAGCGACTATTCAGGTTTTTTTTTCCGAATAAAAAAATAAATGTATGTACTTATATACATGTATGTATATATAATAATATATACATACATAAAAAGAGCAATTATATACGTCACACTTATTACGTAAACATATAATGTATATGGTTACATCTGTGTTAAATATGCAAGGATTTCAGTGTTATCATCGTGGATGATAACAGATACTACGAAACTGTCATCTCTCATTGTTGTGCGCTCGCTAGTTCGGCCGGCCAGCGGCAGTTGAATGAGCGACGGAACAATTTCGGGTGTACCGGAGTCACGTGACGACTGCAGGATCCTGTCAGGATGGTGGAACAACATCGGCCAGCATAGCTTATAGGTGAAAGAGGGAAATAGGATGTTGCGTCGCCGTGTTAAAGCGTCTCACCCACATACCTACATTATGTATATATGTACATACATACCTCTTACTGATCTAATATTATACGTTGTACATAAGTATACATACATAGTAAAGAGATGCGTTTCATTGAAGAATAAAAGCATGTATAACTCTGCTACCTACCTACATAGTACATGCATAGCTTGCGGAGAATTGAATGAAAATCGTTAGAGCTCTCTCAGTTTAACGTCACTAGCGTCACTTAAGACAAAATAAAAGAAAAGTTAAGACAAGAATATTGACATAAACGTCGTCGTCGCGGTTATTCTTGAAGTAACAAGGGTTAGGATTTTAAGGAAAGATCATTAAGTCGTCGAAATTTAAATCGATAAAATGATTTTAGAAATATCTAATGGGAAGTCATGACATTTATCAAGTTTTTCACTAGCAAAAAGTGAAGGAATGAAAATTTATTTTGTTCGATCATCCTGAAAACATCTGTAATGTGGATGAAACTGGATTCTAATTAAACAACGAAGCCGGGACTGTCATAGCAACGGGAGGGGCGAAGGACATCCATACACTGATTTCTAGTGAAAGAGGGGAAAATATTTCTACAATTGCTTGTTGTAGTGCTGAAGGACGATTCCTACCACCTCTTATAATTTTAAAAGGAAAAAGACGAAAGCATGAATTTGGGATGGTTTACCAAATAGTTCTAAAGTTTTCATGAACCAAAAATCTTCTTTCATAACTTCAGAGCTGTTTTTTAGGTGGTTAAAAGAACATTTTACTCCACGCAAACCACCTGGAAGAACAGGTTTGATTCCTGACGGTCACTCGTCACATCGAAACAGTCTTGACTGTTGGATTATGCTGAAGAATATGCGATATCCTTAGTTTGCTTGCCTAGCCACACCACACAAGCCCTTCAACCTCTTGACAGAGCTATTTTTAAATCCCTAAAGCACAATTTAAAAAAGGAAGCAAGGCAATGGATTTTTGACACCGAAGTGTACATAATGCAATTTTTTCCAAACGCCAATTAAATTAAACATATTTTTATATAAAAATATGTCGTCTGGGGTGGAGTCGAACCACGTATAGCTATCACGGCCTACCGCAACACCGTTACGCCACCGGGCGGCTTCGACACCACTAATAATCTTTATAAATATATGCGAACGACATATTACTACTACTGTACTAGGGGCGGCGGTGTTGCTTTTTATATTAGTCATAAAATACCCTACAAACTCATTCACGTTTCAGATACAATAGAGCAGTTGTGGATTTCATGTACGCTCGATAATGCGAAGTTGGCAGTTGGTGTGACATATAGACCACCATTCTTTAGTTATTCTGATTATCTCAATGAATTCGAAAATACACTTTTAGATATAATACCTCAGTTTGATAATATAATTGTTCTGGGTGACATTAACATCAACATGTTAGCTGATGCACCTCCTTTTAACGCTTTTCAAGACTTGCTAAACTCGATCGGTTTTGTTCAAATTATTAATGCCCCCACCAGGGTGACTTCTACTACTGCCACTATAATAGACGTTATATGTGTTTCTAACTTGGATTTTGTGCAGACTGCTGGTGTGTTGAGTGTGCATGGAATTTCTGATCATGAACTAGTTTACTGTAATTTACGATTTTCTTCTCCTAATTTGTATCCACAATACAAAACAATGCGTTGTTTTAGGTATTTCGACTATAATTCTTTTTTGGGTCATTTGTATCGAATTCCATTTTTCATGTTATTTGATATGAATGATGTTGACGAGAAAGTACATTTTTTAACTACAAACTTAATAAATCTAGTAAATTTTCATGCTCCATTTAAACGATTTAAATTTACAAGGCCACTAGCGCCTTGGCTTACTGGTACTATAAAAGAAATGCGGAGACTTCGTGATAATGCGTTAAAGCCCTTTAAAGTTACTAGAACACTAGAGAAATGGAATTACTACAAGCAATTGGGAAACATCACTAATGATGCTGTATGTAGAGAGAAAAAGGCCTTTATGGAGTACCGAGCGCGTGGCGGCGGTGAAAACTTGTGGAAAGCTATAAAGGCTATAGGTGTTACCAGTACAAAAGCGGTAACCATTCCTGAGCATTTGCGCTGTGCGAATAAAATAAATGATTATTTTCTTAGTTCTGTCCCAAATTCTCCAATTGATCATAATCTCTTGAATTTTTATAGTAGCGAACAACTCAATGATTTTAGTTTTAACTTTACTCCAGTTAGTGACGCTGATGTATTTGAAGCTATTAATTCTATCAAAAGTAATTGCTTTGATATTGATGGGCTAAATGCTCACATAATAAAACTTACTTGTCCACATATTGTACCCTATCTGAGGGACATTATTAATACCTGTATTATTGACGGTACCTTTCCAGTAGCCTGGAAGCGCGCTATGGTTAAACCGTTACCGAAGGTTAATAATCCTTCTAAGTTTTCAGAACTAAGGCCTATTGCCTGAGACACAATCGGGCTTTCGGTCTGGATACAGTTGCACAACTGCACTCTTAACAGTAATTGATGATATTGTTTCAGAACCTGATAGGGGTAAAGCTACCATCTTGTGCCTCCTTGATTTTTCAAAAGCGTTCGATACTATTAATCATGAATTGCTTGCATCTATTCTGCATTTTATCGGATTGAGTGATACTTCCGTACGGCTCTTACTTTCCTATGTCACTGGTAGATATCAGACCACTGTTATTGATGAACAAGTTCCGACCCTCTTATATAATGAGTCCGGTGTACCACAAGGATCTGTACTTGGTCCACTTTTATACATTATTTACCACTCCCAATTGATGAATAATATAAAGTTTTGTAGGTCCCACCTTTATGCAGATGATACACAATTGTATTATTCCTTTATGCCGGCAAATGTCCGTGCAGCCTGTGCAAACATTAATATAGATTTACGGATTATTGTTGATGCAGCCACTCGCCACGGTCTGAGGATCAATAGTAGTAAAGCCCAATAAAGCCAATAGTTAGTAAGAGAAGAAGTAAACGATGGCAGGTACAACACAAACTAAACAAAAGGCAACGCTCAATATATATTCTTTCTTTTTTAAACCAACAACCGCTGCAGAAATTATAAATATAACGACACAACTAAAATCAAAAAGAACAAAAGACTGTTACGACATTGACACCGAACTGCTTAAATTCGTGATAACAGCAATAGCAAATACCTTGGAACATATATTTAATAGCTGTATAGCAACAGGGACTTTTCCGGATAAACTGAAACTTGCCAAAGTTAAGCCAATTTTTAAGAAAGGCTCCCCCGAGGACCTATCAAATTATAGGCCTATCGCGATTCTCCCCGCCTTTTCCAAGATCATTGAGTCAATAATAACTACGAGAATGCTAGAATTCCTCGAACGCAATAAATATGTATATCAGTAAACAGCAATTTGGCTTCCGACCTGGGTTACAGACGTCAGATGCAATAAAAGAACTACTGACAATGGTGGCAAATAGCCTGGAGGTAGGAAATGATATCGGGGCTCTTTTCTGTGACCTCTCTAAGGCGTTTGATTGTGTCTGCCACACAACTCTCTACTGGGGAAACTGGAATATTACGGCTTTAGGGGAACTACCCTTCAGCTCATTGAATCGTACCTAGGAAACCGATACCAATATGTCAACGATAATGGTAGAAATAGCAACAAATTGCGAATTAATACAGGAATAGCACAGGGCTCTATCATTGGTCCTTTGCTATTCACAATATACATAAATGATTTACCGAACGCTCTGGACTTTAACACGTTATTATATGCAGATGACACCACAATAATAATCCAAAAAGGTGAAGATCCACAGATTGCTAAACAACAGGCTAAAGAATGGTTCACTTCTAACAGACTTACCATTAACATTAACAAGACTACCGAAATACAGTTTACTGGTAACAAAAAAATGGCCTCGGCTCAAAAAGTGAAATTCCTAGGAATTTATCTGGATCCACTACAGACCTGGCGCTCACATGTTGACCATATGGTACAAACGCTTTCCTCCGCTGTCTACGCGATACGACGAATTTCCAGAGCAGTTAACAAGGAAGCGGCAAAAACAACTTATTATGCACTATTTCACTCTCGGATGACCTACGGCCTAACACTATGGGGAGGATCTGCACACACATCGAAAATACTAATCTTACAGAAAAAAGCCCTTCGTGCTATAGAAAACGTTCCCAATACATGCTCCTGTAAACCTCTTTTTCTAAAATACCGCATCCTCACCATAACGTCAATATACATTCTTCAGATCCTCAAATTTACCAAAGCAAATCTAGCATCGTATCCGTGTGTCAGAGATAAGCATGAACACAATACAAGAATCAACAAACAACTCTCTATCCCTTATGTAAGATTAAAAACAAGCGAATGGACAACAATGGGTATCCGTGTCTTCAACAGACTACCATCTGAGTGGAAGGAGCTACCCTTGGCCATATTCATAAGAACTCTGAAGAATCACCTGCTCGAAAAGGTTTGCTATACAATGCAAGATTTTATGGAGTCACTACCATGGCACTAAACCTGTATACACATGTATGTACATATTATATTCATTGCCTATTCTTGACATGCTGTATTTTCAGTAATAAAGATTATTATTATTATTATTATTATTATTATGTGTACAATAAATTAAATAAGGCAAACAGGTGAACGAAATGTCAGATGTAAGATTAAAGTAAACTAAAACTAAAGCCCAATCGAACCTCAGGTAGAGATCTCAGAGTCATTGAGAGATTAGAACAAGTGGCAATGATTTAAGATGAGTAGGGAGATCATTCATAACCTTAGCACAGTTATGTGTAAAAGATCTTTTAAATTGTTGGGTACAAATAATTGGCCAAATAAGGTGATGAATCAGAGCTTAAAATCTTGTAAACGAAACAAAGAAAGTGCAGCTTCCTACGATTGATAATGTTCAACCAATGAACATCCATAAGTTTATGCGAAACCCTGTGCCCTCTCCTAATTCCAAAAATAAATCTAAGGTATGAATTCTGCATACGTACATCAACTTGATGAGCTTTTCAAAGTGCTTTTCCACGTTTAACATGCATTCATTATAAATTTTCGACTTGTCGATGTTAATCTTAAAAATTTCTACTGCTTAATGTAGTTTATCGAGATAATTCATACACTACGTAATGTTTTATTTAAAAAACAGTGGGTTTTAAGGTTGGTGATATGAGACAACTTTAATTAGGTACGAAATTATCAAAATTTAAACCAATAAAGCTGTGTTAATCGGTTCAAGTGCGTATCATTAACTTCAGGTAATATTATTAAAAAGGCCGTGACATTCAAGAATTAAACTTTCGGGTCAAAATATTAAAAAAACATAATTCTATAATTAGATTATAAGTTTTTTATTACATTTTTCAGCAGTTGATTGAATAAATGTGCAAGTGCTTGTTAAAGTTTAAGCTGTGGATAATAAATTGCAGTTTTCTTTTAAATAAACTTTATCCCTTACCTTAACATCTATCTGTCTTTAAAAATTATACTAATATAGAACACAAACAAATATGAAGAAGCACCCTTGCGCACTCAGCTAGAAATAATTATGATTTCCAACGCATTTTCATTACCTACACATGTATTATGTATGCATATACATCACGCACAATTCATGTACTTTGATTATATATAACTAGATTGACCAAGTCCATTGCGTGTTACAATAACCACAAAAGTTACTAAGAGATGTCGCATAAATAAACAAATTGCTCATTATTATATATTTCAGCTTAGCATACAACCGACATACCTCATGCGCTATCTATTAACAAGTGCCCATAACTAACAACAGTAATATCGCAGAAAATGATTTTCTCCCATGCATGTTAAAAAATCACAATAGAAATACGAAAACTGTGACAAAATTACTACACTTATAAGTGATGTAAAATATGCTTGGATTCATATATTTTGTGTGGATTTCACAACTGCAAAGCACTTGTTTTTATATTAATGTAACTCAATTATTGATTGATTGCATATTTCTCGACATACGTAAAAAAATCACTGCGATAGAAAGCATGAAAAGAGAAATTTACAACTATGTTGATTTTGATAATTGGTATAGTGAACTTTTAAATAGAGGTGGTGCAAACGGCCCTAAGACAATCATTTGTAGAAATATAAAAAACAATATATAGTAGTAAGTATTTTATAAGTATACATCTGAGAATAGGGGAAATCGAAAAGTTTCTAGAATAAATATGAATATGTCCTAAAAATATCATTGTGACTTACATATTTAGCTTGACTAAAGCTATAAGCAGAGACTACAGTGTCACAACAACAATAACAACAAATAAGAATTCAAAAGCATGTATTCAAACCAATATAAGTAACTAAGATGTTAAAACTTGAACATGACAAAATTCTTCACACATGCATTACATTTTTGAGTTTATTTCCTGTTACATCGCGTGGATACCCAGAAACAACTTTACACTGTTTAAATTTCAAGCATGTAAAGCAATGATTTAATGGTAGCAGGCGATGAAAACTGCAATCTCCACTAATGAAAGACACAATGTCAGGAATCTTTATAGCTCTATATGCAATGCTTTGCCATAACTTCTTCTTACAGTGGCTCACAGCTTATTTGATGCAGTGCCTATTTTAAAATATGACTCCCAATAATTTAAAAAATAAAAAGAATATTAGCACAAAATTGCAACATTTATCAATAACATATCTAGTTTAACTAAGAAACTTCTTTTATTTTACACAAGTGCTGTTTAACAATATAAAAATTAGAAATAAAAAATACTGCTAAATATTATGGCACAGCTTATTTGATGCAGTTCCATTTAAACTTAAAAATAATATAGGTAATCTATTGATTTTGCACTACTTTTAATATTTGGGATGATCCCTTTAGTTTTATAATAATTTTATAATAATTCCAGCAGCGTCTTCTTCAACTTTTCGCGGCTGGAAATGTTGTGTTTACGGATATTTTTTACCAATATAGCCCAGAGATTTTCAATTATGTTCACCCATTTTTCTGCACTTTGCAACAAATTCTTGTTGAGTATATTGAGGTACATATTTTTGTCCATTATTATTCCCTCAAGAAATTCTAAATTTCCAACACCGGATGCATTCATACAGGCCCAAACCATCACACTTCCTCCGCCATGCTTTACTGTGGCTTTGAGGTTCTCCTTCTTTCATTTGGTGTTGGGTTTCTGCCACGTGTAGGACATGCCATCGGACCCAAAAATGTTGAACTTGTACTCCTCTGCGAAAATTACAGTGTTCCAAAAGTCAGCGTCCTTGCTAACATGCTCGTTAGCAAAAGTAAGACGGCTTTGTTTACGAGCTACTCGGCCATTAAAGTCATGGTCGCGAAGCACACGATGGATGGTTTCAGCACTGCATGACTTTCCTAATTCATGTTGAACTTCAATAGCTAGTTTTGGAACCGATAACTTCGGGTTTGCTTTGATTTTCCGCACAATGTATCGCTCGTCAGATGCATTGAACATTTTATTTGGTGCACTTCTTCGCTTATCTTTCACCCGATTATCATCTACAAAACATTCAATAATATGCTGCACTGCAGACGCACTCAGATTGACCATCTGAGCAAATTTTCAGAACGATTGCCCCAATTTATAATGATATAAGAGCCGTTTACGCTGTTTTTACAGCTGTACGGCGATCCATCTTTTTTAAATTTAAGTCGTGTATTAGCTAAAATTTAATTACTTGTTATTTCTATTAATTATAATTGCAACCTCCCATTGTGCTAAACGTGGTAGTGTATATTTGTGAATACGTTTACAAACCTGCATCAAAATTTTATCGATACTCTTTTTATTTTTTTTAATTATTGGGACTTATATGTATTTTAAAATAAGCACTGCATCAAATAAGCTATGAGCCACTGCATGTTTAATGCGATCAAAGCAGTCTTGCAAATTTTTAATCAAAATATAAACAGCATTATTAAATAAATCTGTAGGTGCGAATAATGTATATATGTTCATAAAATGGAATATATAATTTATGTATACATAGAATTAGTAATTCTTCGGTATTTTTTAGAGTGGACGATCTATCCACAGAGGCGGGCATGTAGTTTTTTTGAGGGTCCACTGTGCCAAATATCCAGCAAAGTATCGAACACTGCAATCCTCTAAAGTAATTATTTCTGTAGATTTATACTAACATTAATTTTGTATTCTAACTAATATATTTACTGTGCATTTTTTATTTTTTTTTATTTTAACTCATACATGTGTGTTATGTAATCTACAAATGATATCCCAAAGCAATTTTTCAAATAAAATATCACGAAATAGGAAATCGATATATTTTTACTTAGCTTGCAATTTTTATGAGCAGGTGTTCGCCTAAAAGCGACAAATAAAACACAGATACATATATCTATATCACTCTGAACTTACTACGTTTTTCTCATTTTCTCATAATTCTATCAATCGCAATAACGCCACCTATTAAGTAAAAGTATAAATACATCTAGCTATTCAGTGAGATATCGGTTTGCCGCCTAACTAGACGAAAATGTTTTGATGCAAAGTACAAGTGGCGGGCTCCTGGTGGCCGCATCAAAAGCTCGACTTTAAAGCGCAACTCTTTTCTTATGGGAATGGTGAATCTAGTTATATATAATCAAAGTTCATGTATACCAACATAAGTCCAACGTACTTTTTTTAAAGGGTTGCTTATTCGTCAATCCTTCCTTACGACCTTGATACATAATTAAATTAATTAAAACTAAAACTTATATTCTGTGTATTATAGAATTAAAATTTCATAATTTTAATTATTTTTTCATATTTTATAAACGCATTCGTTTGATAGGAAGCTTAAGTTAGAATAATGGTATCAACAGGTTTCTTTTTCTTGTCGATAGAAGCTAACATTCGCGGTTAAAATAGAGACATTGTATAAAAGATGGCGCTACTTATAAAATAAATAATATATGAGTATAATAAAATTAAAATTAAAATTCTACAGCACGTCAAATTTTATCCTAATTGGATATTTAAATAAATGATTAATATTAATTTTTTTATGTGGATATAAAGGTAAATAACAGCGCCAAAAATATCTACTATATACATATACATATGTACCATTACCTGGTAAGAAAACGTGAAAACGTGACAAGTTAATAAATAAGCCACATACATAAACGCGCGTTTATGTCCCTGATGGATAACTGAAATGAAACTCTCTTGTAAACAATTTCATACTTTTAATTTTCTGTACATCTCAGTATATTTGCGCATAAATAATTCCACAATAATAAAGTAAATAAATCATAAAACTCATTAGTAAGACAATTTCGTAACGAAAAAAAAAAAACACGATAACAATACGTCGTGTAGAGTGCAACAACGTTATTAAAACGGAACTAATTTTATGCTTGTAACATATAAGTGTACGTAGATCCAATTACCCGGCCGATACGAAGAGACGACGATGCGTTTTCAAAACCTTGAATAGAAAATAACATTCGCGGTGGAAAAAGAAATAATAATAAATTTATTCCGCTTGTGTGCAAGTAAGATCTTCACGTTTTACAAGCGTCGGTAACAACAGAATGGATTTATGTAATTATTGTCGAACGGCTCACTCCTATATACAGCTCGTTTTGTCACATATTTATGTATACAACGAGATAGCAGCGATGAAAAAGTAAACGTTTCGTGTTAGGTATTGTTATTAACGGGGCAATTAGCGTGCTTTAAGTGAAAATGTATTAGGTACGCGACCATCTCGTATAAATGTTGCAGTGATTGTAAAAATGAAGAAATATATACTGTGATAATCATTGGCGTTTCCTAATAATATATATTTACTGTGGACTTTTATTAAGAGTGACTCGCTCCTTCAGGTACAATAAAATAGTTAAGTATTTGATTCATCTTTACAATAATATAATAAATATTACGCGGGGATATTTTAAAACGTTAAAGATTAATAACTCTCTCATTTATAATTTTTATTGTTTTAATAATGATGCTATATAAAGATGTTTGTAACGATCGATATGTGGCAATCGTCGAAAGCAAATCTTGCTTCATAAACGTGTATCTATGCACAAACAAAATAATATAATGATTCATTGTATTGATCATGAAAACTAATTCCTTCATTAATCATATATGTTAGTAATAAACATCTTCATACAAAATGGAATTAGTAAATGACGACTTGTTTTAATACACTGACGGAGCTAGGTCGGGACTAGAAGGTGGATGCCTTAACTCTATAAACCCACAGTCATTGATTATCTGCTGAACTTTGTTTGCCTTATGCCCTTATGAACCTGGCAATTGTCGTGCAGCAACAAATTCTTTTGTGGATAAAAATACGAGTGTTTTTTCCCCCTAGAGCAGTTCTGCTGGCCTCTCCGTTTATGGTAGACCCTCTTGACATATACATTCAATAAGCAAGACTACTTCAACATTCCAGAAAACAGTTGCCATCAGCTTTTTTCCAGAAAATTCTGTCTTGGCCTTTTTTGCTGGTGGAGAGCCCTTATAGGTATAGAAATGTTTTGTCACTCTCCAACTCGGCCAAATTTTCTTCTCAAAACTTCTTTTCTGTACAGTTTTTGTTCAGGTGTAAGCAGCAATCTGGGTATCCACCGTGCAAACACCTTCTTCATACCAAAATCGTCGTGTAAAATTTTGAGGACACTTGCTTGTCTCCAGTTCGAGCTTCAACTGGTCATCCGGACTTTAGGTCATCATTGATCGACTCTCGGCCCCATTTAAAGAGTTTAGACCAATATCTTACTTAAAAAATAAGATGGTACATCTACCCCATACACACAGCAAACATTCTTTCATGAATTGCTTTTGGACCATTGCCTTCTTTTGTCAGGAACTTTATTATGCTACATTTTATCGAGAAGTCGACCGTCTCAAATCTAAACAGTTTCTAGGTTAGGTTAGATTAGGAGTGGGGTGGCATGCGGGCCTGTTTCACCGCGACCTTTACAGGTCTATTGTGATCCCCTTTACCTTAGAGAACGCTCTCTAGTTTCGCCTTCTTAATCAGACTTATCATTTTTGAGAGCGGCTCTTTTGTGTAGCCGTTGGCTGTGGGGTTCTCTACCCCCATTTACTAAAAACCTTGTCCTCGCTAGGCCATCACAGTGGCACAAAACATGAACTGGGGTTTCTTCTTCCTCTTGACAGAATCTGCAGAGAGCGTTTTCTGCCAGGCCTATGTTAAACATATGCCTATTCAGTCTGCAATGACCGGTCATCAGACTTACTATCATTTTGACAGTCTTACTGTCTTTACTCAGTAGGTCTTCAGTAAACTTAGGCCTCTGTTCCCTTAAAAACTCCTTAACCTAAACAGCTTCTAACAGTGACAACAATTTTTCAATAATTTGTTTGACATCGTCACTCTTTTGTTTCAGAGCTAGGTAGGTAACATAAAAATAGGCCCTCGTATTATATCAAAAATGGTTTCGTTAGCCACGTCAGTAGTAAGGCTATAGGCGTACGGACGCAGTCACTCGTCGTGGACACGCTGTATAAGCTGTATTTTGACAGCTAAAACCTGTCAAACTAACATAATTATGACAATTTACTGGTTTTACACAGGTTTTAGCTGTCAAAATACAGCTTATACAGCGTGTCCACGACGAGTGACTGCGTCCGTACGCCTATAGCCTTACTACTCGCGTCTAACTAGGAAAAATAATTACGACCAGAACAGTACCAGCATGATTAGCTTCCTGGATCTACATACATATGTCGGTTGTTCCCGCGTCGTTAAATCATTGTCCACAAATACAACTTCATTCCCTTAGAGGACAGCACCGTTTTTAAGGCTGTAGTATTTTTCCACCACCCTACCAGGTGATATTATTCGGCTATCGTTTGTTGAAAATCCTGAATGTTTGAAGCAGTTTGCATTTGTTGCTTATAAAAGAGCTGTCGTATTTGGCGGCTGGACAGTATTATATAAATACAGAGTGAGCCAATAAGTTTGAGGACACGTTAAATTGCCCGCCACTTTTTTTTTTAATTGGTGAACCGGTCGTAAACTCATAGGCGTCTCAACGAATATTTCAAAACGGGTGCTAAGGTTACTGTATTAAGAAAATATTTAACTGGGCAAGATTCTATATCACACTGTTTGTTTTGAAAAAAGCAATTATAACAAAAACACTCGAAAAACGCAGAAGAAACTAAAGGAAAAACGGGATTGAACAAAATTATTTATAACAATGCCAAACACCTCTAAATACGAGCCAACTATGACATACGTTTTCGAATGTTTTACAGTCATTGTGACCAACCTAAAATAACAAATAAAAAGCGGGAAATTCAACTTGTCCTCAAACTTATTGTTTCAGTCTGTATACATTTAAACAAATTCAAATATATTGTTCTGGTACATAATCATCCTCGAGCTTTTCATGTAATTCTAACATTTAATCAAATCGTGCTGAAATACAGTTGTCGTATACAATTATTACTGCTTAGTTAATTTACCGAAACATGTATTTGTTCCCGTTAAAAGCTTAAAACTCTTAAGTGAACACTCAAAATGTTCCGAACGTAAGTGCAACACAAACAAGATTCCCCCAAGGATATCACTAGTTTTAAATTTTGTACAAAATTAACGAAAACCTGGGATAAACCTGTAAAAGGATCTGAGATTAGCTAATGCAGATTTCTGTAAATTTTCTGATTAATCAGATAAGCTTATTACGAGCTTGCAAATTAAGCTTGTCAGGTGTAAAGTAGGATGTTTGATTCGAGTTGGACAGCTTTCCGAGACCGGCTAAAACTAAGCTTCCATCGTTGTGATTCCAGCTTGTATTGTTTAATTCGTTTTATTTTTTATTTTACCACGTTCGTTTTGGCTACACTGTAATTCGCTGCCAGCTGGAAGTAAATTAAACTTCCCATTTTGGCATATTCAGTTTTAAATGTCAATCAATTGAAATTAAGGAATTTAGGTTAAGTGTCAAAAATGACAGAAAGAAAGATTTACTTGTCATTTTCAAATTTTTAAAACGTCAAATTAAAAATCAGCGCAACCAACTTTAAAAAGTCGAAATTTCAAGTATCATCAAAGTAGCGCAAGCTCAATTATATCATATTTTAACGCCCGATCCAATTGGTCTAATTTTCGGCAACCGAACCGTAATTGGCGTCCCTGCGTTTTAAAATCGGAACGCGACCAAATTGGGCGCAAGGGAAGCACATCATCGGTACGTATTCGTACAACAGAATCATCATTCTTTTTGATGACGGCGATCGCCCGTTGATTTGTATGCAAACTATCAACGTTTTGGAAGTATTTATAAAAATACCTGTGTCCATATAAAGGATCATCGATATGAGGGGCACGTAACGGCCGCTTCCGCTAGCCGAACCGAAGATGTGCCGAGCATTGATTGCAACTCTATATACGAAACAATGCCCGTCGACCACTAATAATACCAGTGGCGTCGCTTTAAATCTGCATCCAATCATATTTAAATCAAACATTAAAAATTTACTAAAATAAATACGATAACAGAAATTTAAAATAAATCTAAATAATTATTTTATCCCAAAATATTAAGACGTCTTATTTTACGTGTATTCAGGTGTATGAATGTTTAGATTAGAATTGCACGCCACTGCGATATATCATTGGTTATTGTATAGTATGACTCGACGTTGTGGCACTCGCGTTACATCCATCGACTACAAATTAGCGAGGTGTTAACAGTCGAGGGCCGCCCACACGAGCGAGCTGCCTGCTAGGCCATCAGGAGTCGTCGGATCCTCCGAGCCGTTTTTTTTTTTTCATTAACAGGTAGTCAATGTTCTGGTCAGATACGTATAATGTCTAACTGCATTTCCTTTTCTAGTGTTGTATAGGTATTTATCACTTCCTTTCCCTTTTATAGAGGGGAACATGTCGGATTTATTGCTTGTTCCTTAACGTGAAGTCGTCAAGGAATATTTTTACGATCTCTATAATTTATTTCTTGTTTATATACGATCGGATTAGAGCTCTTGGAATATAAGCTTTAAATTTAATATGTAAAATAAATCGCATAAAAACTTTATTCTAACATAAAATAGTATTTTTTTTATCGAAAGTACCAGTGATTGATTTAGAACTGGCACTTCGAGCTGGAGTTGGTTTTAAAATGTTTGCAAACATTTTCTGGGAAATAAAAAGAATGAAAACTACCTGAAAAACATCGTTCCCTGTTTGCATCAGTCACATTTGGACTTCTTTCCTCTGTCTTGCTAATTTAGGAAGGATGAGATGATGATGAGCAGGGGGAAAGATTCCATCAAAATATTGAGGAAACGGAAGAATGGAATATCTGGGTAATCCCACCTCCCCATCATGATGGGAGATTAATGCTGGTGTCTCATTAAAAAAAGGTGACAAACAACATAAAATTTATTTATGCAAAACTTTAATGTAAAAATATTTCGTAAAAAACCACGTCAAAAGCTAGAAGACAATTAAAAAACTAAAGAAGAAATTAAAGAAGGGCAGAAAAGAGAAACCCAAAAATAATATTCTTATTACATGACTAGAAATAAAGAAAGTATCGAAACAGCTAAACATAGTATGAGTAATGGTCCTTATAAGTTAATTTCAAAAAAATCCTTTACCGAAAATGATTAGAGACGTCAACAATGTATTTAAAACTTGTAACAACCTGGTTACTGCCGATGTTAGACGTAACCTACATGTTTCCAATCCGTTATCCCTAAATTATATTGTTTACCTAAAATTCACAAACCTGGCAAGTCGGTAAGGCCAATTGTTTCGGCAATTGACGCACCGACTTATAAGGTTTCCAAATGGCTGACCAATGAATTTAATAATTTGCCAATACAGCAACCTAATTTTGCAGTCAAAAATTCGTTAGAATTTATTAAAGGAATTCAAAATATTCAGTTGCTGGAGGGTGAAATATTGATTTCATTTGATGTTAGTTCTCTCTTTCCTAGTGTACCGATTCCAGACACCTTGACGTACCTCGAGGACTTGTTGCTTCAAAATAGTTTGAGTCAACAATGTGTCCAGGAATATATTCGCTTCACTGACATCTCTATGAAACAGAACATTTTCCAATTCAACGGGAGTTTTTATGAACAGCTGGAAGGAACGTGAATGGGTCGCCCTTTTTGGCTAACCTTTTGATGAGCCGTTTTGAAAAGGACTTAGAATCTGAGAGCGAATACTTTCCTAGGGTTTGGTTGAGGTATGTGGATGATATTTTCGCTATATTTGACACAAAAAAATGTAATATTGACGATTTTCTCAATAGATTAAATAATCGGTTCGAAACCATAAAGTTCACTTGTGAAAGAGAAGAAAACGGTCAGCTACCCTTTCTAGATACTTCAGTAATTAGAAATAAGAATAGATTAGAGTTTGACGTGTATAGAAAGGAAACCAGTACACTTCGCTACATTCCTTCAGATTCCCATCATTGTGTCACAGACTTCTCACTTTTCCCTTGAACGAGGCGAGGTATGAGAAAGAGCTTAAAATTATAAAAGATGCGGCCAAGTGTAATGGTTTCCAGCCTCAGCATATCTATAAGTTAATTAGGAAGTTTAATTATAAGAGAACTGTGAAAGAATCTACGACTTTTCGAGAGGATGTTAAAGCTTCACCCGTTGTGACCCTCCCTTACACTCCCTTTATCACTAAAGGTTTGAGGAAGGTTTCAAAGAGCTCTAGATCTCAGAATAGTTTACAGTTCTGGGACTAGTTTACGAAGTCTCATCGGTAACCCTAAAGATAAAATACAACCTCTAGAAAAGTTAGGTATTTACGAAATCAATTGTAAAGATTTAATAGAATTGAGAAATCGAGCGTTGCCCAACACATTTTTGAAACAGATCACAACATCGATCATACGAATGTTAAATTAATTAGACGAATAAACAATTGTAAGTTTCTAATGTTTTCGAAAGTTTAGAAATATTTAAAAATAAGTCATGTGTAATGAACTGTGACAACGGACCTATCCCGCATTCGTCATTGTTGTCGTTAATCGGAAATTAATGATGCATATCGGATTGACCGTGCATAACATTTAGGTTACCTGTATTTGTAGATTTTATTTTAATTTAGTTTTATTATCGCCTTGATAATGACAGCATTGCTGTTGAAACGCGTCGGTGTTTTAGTTAAAACTTGTTTGGTGTTTAGTGGGTTAAAGTGTTTAGTGTTCGAGCTAAACATAGACTGAAACAATACGGTAAAAATAGACTGAAATTAGAAGAAGCATAAAGACACATTGATAGTAAATTTATTGCCACTCAAAAGGAAATAGAAACAGATAGAACAGTGAGAAAAATCATAATTGAGCAAGGAAAACAAGGAGAATTAATAGATAAAATGGACAGAAAGAATGAAGGCAGGGAAAAGAACAAATCAACACAACAAATTTAAAATCAGTATAAATGGAAAGTTAAGACAATATTAGTTACAGGGGGGAGGTAGAAAGGAGTTAAAATTGAAGTGGAAAAATAGATTAATTTATTATCAAAAGGATAATAAATGTAAAAAAAGAAGATATTATTGTAGTGTTGAGAGATTTCAATGCGCAATGAAGAAAAAAAACCGGTGATGGAAAACAGCAGATGAAATGTGTCAAACACAAATCGATCATATTATGTTTACAAAAAAATAAACAATCATAGATCTCAGACCATTTTGTGGTGAAACAGAAAGAAAGCACTATAGAGAAAGAATAGGGAAACTTTAAATCATGCATGAACAAGAGAATAATGTCATAAACCAATAAGGAGGATTAAAAGGCAATAGATAGTATAAATAAAACGCAAAATACTTTGGCTTGTGTGGTAATCAGTTTACAGTCCATGGAATTTCTTTTTAACACTCTATGTTTATGTATAGGTGTTGTTGATTAAATTTAAATTTTTAATTCCATTTTGATTAATGATCTTTATCTCCAAAATTAGCTAAAAATGTAAAATTGAATTAAATTTATATTGTATCATATATAGGTAGGACTAATAAGTTTTAAAAGCAATATTGTTATATATCAGCACCTTCATGTATACCTACTTTCGTACTACAAACATAGAAACAATGAATTAGCTGGTAACTAGCAGGTGTGTTGTTATAACGAAATCAATAAACGACTTTGTAAAAGTTTACCCGTATATCTTTTTCCTGTTGTATTTGCACATGAAATAATTTTCAATAGCTATGGGCTTAAGCAGGGGGCGGATATCGATCGAATACTATCATCATACTTTTTTTCTAATTCTATATAATGCATTTCTGAAGTTTTAAGTTATTTATTCTTCAGTTAAATTTTATATATTTACTTATTATCATTCTTAAATATAGAATAGCAAATTCTAAATAGATCTTATACATACCTAAAATATTTCTTTATCAAAATTGAATACAACATTGGAATATGTAAATAAGAGTTTTAAAATATAATGTAATATCTTAATCTTAGAGTAAGCAGATCATCTTTTATTGATATAATTAGTACCTATTGTTGAAGCAGCAGCAATGCATGTTAAAAACTTATTGACGTACAGTCCTGTGAAACATAAAAAGGAAAGATCAATCGACTGATATATTAGCCGAAATTAATATTTTTATCGACGTTGAAGAATGGGGGGAACGATAGAGATGGGGGAAATGATGGTTGAATTAAAAGAAGCATTATATGATTAGATAACGAGAAAGATTACGTGGCAGCTTTGAAAATCTTATAAAGTCTATAATATGATAAGGAAACGTTTGTGATAAATTCCATTTCAAATTAAAAAAGAACATGAAGGAAGAAATAAAAAGGAAAATAAATAACTTGATAGAGCTTTAAGCAAATTAAAAAAAAATTATCATCTATTCAACTCGGCTAATAAGTTCATACGATCATATCGATTTTGATTTCTGATTCATTCAAGCTTGTGTGAAGTTAGCCAATCATTTTTCGGAAATTAAAATGCTGATAGTTGTTTCGGATTTGTTCCATAATCTTAAAAGGGAAAATAAACAAGAAAAAACGACCGAAAAAATGTCATTTTAATCTAATCGGTTGTTTTTCGAAAATTGAAGTTCGCATGGTTGTCCGAAATTGTTCTGAAGATTGTCCTGGAAAATAACGTTCTTTAAAGAACACAATTTTGTTTACTGCATGCGTAGTAAGCCCACCATACTACAAAATATTTAATAGAGATTTAGTTAGCTAAAAGGTAGGAACGTCATTTTTTGAAACAATGTTCAGAACAATTTGAAATTATCATCAAAATTTCACTTTTCAAAAAAAATAGATTAGGTCAAACGTTTTTACTTGGATTTATTTTTGATGCTTTTCTTCTTTTGTTGCTAATATTCTATGCAGAACAAATCTAGAACAATTTGAAACAAGCATTAGAATTTTTGAAAAATGACGAGTTAGGTCATGTCAAAGACGTTCTTGTTTTGATTTTTTTTTTGCTGTTTTTTTTTCTAGTATTCCATGCAAAACAAATCTAGAACAACCAGAATCTTAATTTTCGAAAAATGTTGGGTTAACTTGACACAATTTTTTTTTCAATTAGTACCTATACGTGTCTGTACAAAATTCTAATTCTATTTAAAGTAAGCTCAATTTATAGTCAAAAACGTTTCTTAGAAAACCAATTTATGGCAAAATTCCATAATTTTTGTCTTTCTAGTTGAGGTTGACAAGCAAAAATAACTCTTTAAGAACTATTTTGCACATAGATGCATATTTATCGATACAAGATTCTAATTGTGTTTAAAAATAAGCCCAATTTATAGTCAAAGACGTTTCTTAGAAACTCAGCGGAGACAGAACCCAATTTTCGACAAAATTTGATAATTTTTCCCTTTGTAGCTGCTTTAACGAGTAAAAATATCATTTTAAGAACTAGTTTGCACATAGAGGTGCATATTTATCCAAACAAAATTCTAAATGTGTTCAAAATAAGCTCAATTTACAGTTAAGGATATTTCTTGGAAATACAGTAGAGACAGAATCCAATCTTTAACAAAATTGGATAATTTTTACATTTCTGGTTGTCCTAACGAACAAAATAATCGTTTTTGGGGAACACAAAACCTTTATCTTCTTCAAGATACCGTGCAGTTTAGTGTGCTGCAAACGAATCTTTTTTTGAAGATGCCAAGGCCAATCTAGATGCCTCAGTTTTTTTTTTTTTTTAGTTAATAACGGGTCGATGGCCGCAGTGGTTAGGCGGCGGACTATCGTTGTGAGAGTACGATAGGGCCCGGCGCCTATCGTAAGCTTGCAAGATCGAGCAACATTATTACTCCAGAAATTGTCAGGCCGTTTCCCATAGCAACTATAAAGAAGGCCAAGAAGGAAAATAGTAGAAAAGGAAAATCTAGTTTTCACAGACACGCCAGAAAAAAATCGTTTAGAAGAAATGCAGCATGCCCGGGAGAGGCGTAAACAAATTCAGTATGAACGAAATCAAAAACCACTTCTAAAGCAAGTTTTTCCAGATAATAAAATAGCAAGAAGATGAGCACAAGTAGTTCTGATACTGAAGAGTCTATTGCTCTGGAAGCAGATGAAATTTCGGATGATTTTAGTTATGTAGAAAACGTACATCTTATAACAGACGATGGCCAAATACATCAGAATGACTTTGTTCTGGTAAAGTTTCCCACAAAAAGGACTGCAGTTTATTACATAGGAAAAGTCCTGGAATGTTTGAACCTTAACGAATTTCAAATTAAATACTTCAGACGTAAGACAGTAATCGTTCTGATCTTGTTTCGAAGTTACCAGCGCCCAATTCAGCTAAAACTGCCAGAACTTCTTCTCTGTTAACTTTCAACGTCAACTTATCTTCATATAATGTTAAGTAACGGGTCGATGGCCGCAGTGGTTAGGCGGCTGACTATCGTTGTGAGAGGACGATAGGCGCCGGGGTTCAATTCTCTGGAGGGACGGTGACATTTTTTCAGAGAGTTTAATCCCGGATCGACTTGCCATTCGCTGTTGGGAGCAAAGTGATTAACAGCGCGTTATCATAAAAGGCGATATGATGCTGTCACAAAGCCAATTGAACACATCATCCACACACGAAAACTACACCGCGAGAGTTGCAGTGATAGCCAGACAAGCGATACAGTTTACGGAGTCACTGCAACTAAGCAACCACCACATTAAAAAAAAAATAGAGAATGGTACCAAAGAATAATTGGGATTTTGTAGACAATCACAGCTGATGGTTGTTCCAAGTTGTTCTGAAGATTGTTCCGGATAATTACGTTCTTCAACGAACACAGTTTTATTTACTGTGAAGTAAGAGATTTAGTTTTTTCGTGAGTTATCTTCGGTACTATGAAAGGTAGAAACGTCATTTTTTGGAACAATATTCAAAACAATTTGAAATAATCATCAGAATTTCACTTTTCAAAAAAGATGGGTTAAGTCTAACCTTTTCATTTTGATTTATTTTTGACTGTTTTTCTTGTTTTGTTCCTAATATTCTAGGCAGAACAAATCTAGAACAACTTGCAACAACCACCAGACTTTCAATTTTTGAAAAATGACGAGTTAGGTCATGTTAAAGGTGTTCTTTTTTGAGTTTTTTTGCTGTTTTTTTCCTAATATTCTAAATGCAAAACAAATCTAGAACAACCAGAATCTTAATTTTCGAAGAATGACAGATGCTTCATCCAAACAGTTTCTTTCGTTTTCTCATAATTTCTTTTTCTTCATATATTTTTGTTGTTTGTACCGATAATAATACACTCTTATTTCGTTCTCTCAATTTCCACTAAATAGAATCACCGAAATCAAAGGCCTAAATCACAAACTCTGACAGTTTAAGAACTTAAAGGAAAATAATATTTAGTTGTAGCTGCTATTTTGATAAAAGTCAAAACTTTAAATCTTTGTTCTCCATATTTATCTGCTGCTTAGCATATCGGACAATTCCTTTACAATAGTTCTCTAAATTGTACAGGAGGTAATAATGATTAACGAAGTCGAAGGTTAAGTAGGTGCCATTCCAATTTTTTTACATTTAATAAATAGAAACATTTGTAAATAGGTTTTAAAAAGATCCTAATATTTTGATCACCTACATTATACTTCAAAAGAAATATATTTTATTCATCGGATCATTCTTTAACGTATTCAAATTTCTCGCTCCAAATTCTAAAATAAACTCGTGCGTACGCCCATCATAGTTAAATATAACGTAGACCTAAGTAAGTACAACATGCACATCGAATTTTTTTTCACACCTTCCAATTGTAAATGAGATTGTGTAATATCTCACCGGCAACATACAGACATATATGTACATATAGGTATCTTTACTTACATTAGTAGGTACGAACTTATTAGTAAAGAGCCAGATACGCATATTTTGTTTACATTTTTGATTATGGCATCCGTCGAATACTCCTACCCTAGCGCAAAGTGGGGTCATTACTATGGCAGTCACGGTGAAGACACGTCAAAAACTTGGCGACGTCCGCGATAGAGCACGTGCCTTTTGGAAGGAAATACCGGACGATGGGGGAATACTCTGAAGGGTCTCACCACATCAACCAGTAGACGTTTGGTGCCCGCAGAAACGATGAGTCGGAACGAACAAAAAAAATCAGCTCAACTCATTCAAACATATACATACATATCTATATATATATATGTAACCGGATTCCAACAAGTGCTAACTGACGTTAATAGTGTTTACCGATTGCAAAACCGATCCGAGAATAAGAGGAGAGCCAGTTTTCGAAATTTAGAAACGGTAGTCGTCGTCGTCGTCGTCGTCGTGGAGAGAGAGACGACGATTCCAGTGTTGAAAACCTGAAGAAGAACTGAAAAATAGAGATGGCAAGATGTCGGCATAGCTGACAGTATTTGCATGACGGCTATGTTGCATCGAGCCAGCTTATATTTTTTCAAAATCTACGACGATCTTCGTTATCTTTCTTTTTTTCGTGTAATAATGATGTATAATGCTACATGTGAATCTTACTAACAATAAGTAAGTATAAAATGCATTTTGTAAGTTTTATCCGTAACCGTATATGTATCGCATAGTGTCGTAAACTTGCTAATTGTTAACGCTAATATTAACCAACGTGTGGCGTAATAATTTCCATGCTAACGTGATTAGGATGATCTGTAACAGATTCTTTGATTTTTTTTAATGAGTTTAAATTTTCTATTTTTGCTTTTCTAGTCGGGTTCACAACCAAAAATGACACTTTAAGAACTATTTTCCACATAGAGGTGCATATTTATCCATAAAAGATTCTAATTGTGCTCGAAATAAGCCCAATTTATAGCCAAAGACATTTCTTAGAAACTCAGTGGAGACACAGCCCAATTTTTGGTAACAATTTGACAATTTTTGCTTTTCTAGTCCGGTTCACAACCAAAAGTGACACGTTAAGAACTATTTTACACATAGAGGTGCATATTTATCCATAAAAGATTGTAATTGTGTTCGAAACAAACCCAATTTATAGCCAAAAACCTTTTTTAGAAACTCAGTGGAGACACAGCCCAATTTTTGGTAACAATTTGATGATTTTTACTTTACTAGTCGGGTTCACAACCAAAAATGACACTTTAAGAACCATTTTGCATATAGAGGTGCATATTTTTCCATAAAAGATTCTAATTGTGTTCGAAACAAACCCAATTTATAGCCAAAAACCTTTTCTTAGAAACTCATGGAGACACAGCCCAATTTTTGGTAACAATTTGATGATTTTTGCTTTACTAGTCGGGTTCACAACCAAAAGTGACACTTTAAGAACTATTTTACACATAGAGGTGCATATTTATCCATAAAAGATTGTAATTGTGTTCGAAACAAACCCAATTTATAGCCAAAAACCTTTTTTTAGAAACTCAGTGGAGACACAGCCCAATTTTTGGTAACAATTTGACAATTTTTGCTTTTCTAGTCCGGTTCACAACCAAAAATGACACTTTAAGAACTATTTTACACATAGAGGTGCATATTTATCCATAAAAGATTGTAATTGTGTTCAAGAAACAAACCCAATTTATAGCCAAAAACCTTTTTTTAGAAACTCAGTGGAGACACAGCCCAATTTTTGGTAACAATTTGATGATTTTTGCTTTACTAGTCGGGTTCACAACCAAAAATGACACTTTAAGAACCATTTTGTATATAGAGGTGCATATTTATCCATAAAAGATTCTAATTGTGTTCGAAATAAGCCCAATTTATAGCCTAAAAAGTTTTTTTAAAAACTCAGTGTGGACAGAACCCAATTTTTGGTAACACTTTGATAATTTTTGCCTTTCTAGTCGGGGTTAACTAACAAAATTGACTTTTTAAGAACTATTTTGGACACAGAGGTGCATATTTATCCATAAAAGATTCTAATTGTGTTCGAAACAAACCCAATTTATAGCCAAAAACATTTCTTAGAAACTCAGTGGAGACAGAACCCAATTTTTGGTAACCATTTTGATAATTTTTGCATTTCTAATCCTGTTAACGAGCAAAAATGACACCTTAAGAACTATTTTGCACATAGAGGTGCATATTTATAGATACAAGATTCTAATTGTGTTCGAAATAAGCCCAATTTATAGCCAAAAACCTTTTTTTAGAAACTCATGGAGACACAGCCCAATTTTTGGTAACAATTTGATGATTTTTGCTTTACTAGTCGGGTTCACAACCAAAAATGACACTTTAAGAACTATTTTGCATTTAGAGGTGCATATTTATCCATAAAAGATTCTAATTGTGTTCGAATCAAACCCAATTTATAGCCAAAAGCTTTTTTTAGAAACTCATGGAGACACAGCCCAATTTTTGGTAACAATTTGATGATTTTTACTTTACTAGTTGGGTTCACAACCAAAAATGACACTTTAAGAACCATTTTGCATATAGAGGTGCATATTTATCCATAAAAGTTTCTAATTGTGTTCGAAACAAACCCAATTTATAGCCAAAAACCTTTTTTTAGAAACTCATGGAGACACAACCCAATTTTTGGTAACAATTTGATGATTTTTACTTTATAAAGTTTGACACTTTAAGAACCATTTTGCATATAGAGGTGCATATTTTTCCATAAAAGTTTCTAATTGTGTTCGAAACAAACCCAATTTATAGCCAAAAACCTTTTCTTAGAAACTCATGGAGACACAGCCCAATTTTTGGTAACAATTTGATGATTTTTGCTTTACTAGTCGGGTTCACAACCAAAAATGACACTTTAAGAACCATTTTGCATATAGAGGTGCATATTTATCCATAAAAGATTCTAATTGTGTTCGAAACAAACCCAATTTATAGCCAAAAACGTTTTTTTAGAAACTCAGTGGAGACAGAACCCAATTTTTAGAAACAATTTGATAATTTTTGCCTTTCTAATCGGGGTTAACAAACAAAATTGACTCTTTAAGAACTATTTTGAACACAGAGGTGCATATTTATCCATTAAAGATTCTAATTGTGTTCGAAATAAACCCAATTTATAAACAAAAACGTTTTTTTAGAAACTCAGTAGAGACAGAACCCAATTTTTGGTAATACGTTGATAGTTTTTGCCTTTCTAATCAGGGTTAACAAACAAAAAAGACATTTTAAGAACTATTTTAGGATATTTTTTGTGTTGGCTTGATTGCAATTTCGTTGCATATTTCTTTTTCAGTAATTGGCTATCATGAAAATATATCTGACATAACAATCGATGATGACAATCCCGACATTATTTATCTAATTTTCGGCCAGTTCTCAAGTAATGACATTTACGTTAAAATAGCGTGCTCAAGCATCGACAGAACCTCAAGCATGGACTATAAATATGACCCTTAAGCTCTCTACCATCGTTTTACTAGCTTAAGGAGCTATATTGAAAAATAAAAATATTCATCTTTCCAAGTCGTTTCATTCTATGTTAGGACCAATAATAACTGAACTGTCCTCGTAGAGCCGAAAACTTTGATCGCAAATGGTCAAGATGGCACGAAAAATGTACGTTTCTAGAATTGTTGTGAAACGGCAAAGTGGACTTGAAATTATCATTAGACATAATTTGTCCACCCATGTAAGCTTGCATATGCTTTAATGTAAGATTCGTTTGTTCCATCCAACTCTGCACATGTCAGAGGAATTCTTAATCAGTCTCCAAATTTGCTGCAATACTAAAATAAAGTGATGTTTTTAACTTTATTGAAGGAACTCCGGGTCAGTTTACAAGTAAACCAATCGGAAATTGGCGGTGATGACGAAAATTACAAGAACAAACTATTGGTGCGTCTAATAGAGTATCAACTTGCACTGGCGATTCGAATTTGGAGCAATTGGAAGAGGAAGTATTAAAGCATTACTATTGAAGATGTTGGCAACAGAATTGAAAGCGAACAAACAATCAATATTCAAGTAAAACTTGAAAATGTCTTTACTTTTTAAAACAGGAAAGAAATGGAAAGTTTCATCTTCCTCAATGGAAGATGATTTTGAAATGATACTGGAGTCTGATGGTAGATATCAGTAAAACCTTTTGTAATTTGGAAAATGCTATATTGAAGATTCAAAACATCCAATTTTATTGTTATAAATTATAAAGGCGGAAATTTTACATCTTAATCCATATATGCTTCTTTATTCTTCTCCGAGCAGATCCTGAATATTGTGTTCAACAATGGAGAACAATATTTTTCAAATTATATATAATCACATAGACGAATAAAAAGAAAATGGACCCGTATTTTTTTTTTAGTATATCTTTATTATTTATTGTAATATAAATATTTCTTTTTCAGCTATTGGCTGCCATGAAAATATATCTGACGTGACAATCTACGATGAAAATCATCACTGACAACTGTCACAATTTGAAGTACAATTAAAAACTATCGCAGTGTCCCCAACCCTGCTAAAGGAAATACTTTAAAACTTTATGTTGACATGCCTGATTTTTAAATTCAAATTTGACAGGATAAAAGTCATTAATATTGATTCATTTAAGTAATTCTAATCTAAAACTGTTTGAGGGTTGCCAAACTAAATATTTACTTTAAATATTTATACCAAGCAGTATAGCTAACCTACTACATTGTCCCCAACTGTTAATAATAAAATATTCCAATGGTTTTTGATAAGTGACGTGTAAAAATGGCGCGATTATTTTTCCGTTTGAAATTGTGAAAAATTAATCTCTAATTAATATATGAATTAAAATGTTTTAATGCATGTAATGTAATATAATTTATAAATGACAGTTTAATAACTCATATATCGAAGTAGGTAGGTAATCTTCCTTAGCAACAATTGGTGTCACTGGTGTATACCATAGGTAAGTTAACAACATTCGCAGCGAAAGAATCACACCTCTTAACGCGTTGGGAGATCTCAACCGTGGCTCATTTGGTGTGCACGGTAGGTCTCGATGAGACCGATTATACTATCCGTCTGTCGCCATTCTGGAATTCATTCCAACGCCAGTCACCGCGAAAGCTATATTATATTAATGATTTATTGTTTTGCGCTGTGGACATTTCTTACATTATAAATTCCACGATGGTTATTTAGTATGTGTTTCCCATACTTGTATATATATGTACACGTCATCCATTCATTGGTCTCTCCAAAATTCATATCCCCTATTAAAATAAAAATATCGACTATCGTACTTCGAACGAATCAAAACTCAAATAACTATTTCGTATAAATTTATTAATAACAATACAATATTTACAAACTTTTATTTATATATAATACTGCAAAGTTTGAAAAGTGTAGAACGTTTTAAATATATTATAAAATTTGGTGTCCTAGAACTATCACAATAGCCTGCTATTCCATCGAAGCAGAAGAACTGAAAAATTTGCAGTTATGCATGTTGTTTATGTATATATAATGTTACGTTATATAGTTAAATGTTATTTTGAGCATGTACGTTCTAAAATTGTCTAATTAGACAGCAGCAGTGAAACCTCGTTTTCAGTGTTAATAAATAGTACAAATCTTACGCTGGTAAACAATTAAATTCGTTGTATTCAAGGTGATATAACAGATCGGCTTAAAAATCAGTTATGCAATGCATACATACACATAATATACATGTGATAACGTTTCAAGGTTTAAAGTTCGAATCAATTATTATGTATTATTAAAAAGCATCCTTATACTTTCTTCTTCTAAAACTATTGCAAAAATACATATTATACGATAGATCATACAAGCATTAAATTAAAAAAAATATAGGTATATAACAATGTTACGTATATATATTTCTATGATATGTCCTATATAAAATATTAATTAGTAATTATCTACATATCTAAACTTTAATATCTCATAAAAATATGTTGAAAACACATGCTTAAATATTGCGTATTCTATCATAGAAAGTCACCTGTTAAAATGGACGCAATCCAGTTAAATAATGAGCTTTTAAAATGTATCTAAGCATCGCTTATTTGTATCGGTAATAAAGCAATACTCTACATTCAGTATCTACCATAATCTAATATTTAATTAAGTACCTATAGGTATGGGTATATTATTCGAGGATAATCTTGCGTTTCGAACATTCCAATCACGTACAGTTTCAGGAAATCTCTTAAAAAGTAATATGAAAATTGTGTCTGTGTGTGTGTGTATGTGACAGAAAGAAGGAAGTGTTTCCTTGATTGAACACAGTTTGAATTTGAATATTTATCGTTTGTGTTGATTCATACGTTGAATTTCTACATAAGGAAAAGCTGTCTTCAATATCTTTTAATGTTCATTTTAATTAAAGGTCTGCATCGAGGAATTAAATGTTATTAATGTTTTAGAATCAATATTCGTTTTAATATTAAGCAATACAAGACCCTTTTTCATAATTTGACATTTCATCTAATAATGACATTGACACTAATGACATTTCTAAACGAGTTATCAGTCAATGTTTGTTTATCTGTCAAAATTGCCACCTTTACCGACGACGACGACGAAGGTCTTCCATCTCCTTTCTAGGGTTGGACTTTAGCCCTTAAACCCTTTAGTCCTCCTAATAGTACGGGACCATCCCCCGTTGGTTGAAAAAAAAATAGAAATTTGAAATGTATATGGGACTTCACACAAACAGAGAGCGGACTAGAATAAATCAGTCTAAAGAGTTCCGGCCAATGTGTTGGCTTAGGTCATTTCGGTGGTAGTTGAAATCGAGCAACCCTCACTTGAGGAGGGGGTCTGTCGGAGTCGAGGTGAGCCAGTTCTCTTACCAGAGGGTTGTCAGAACGAGAAACTCTAGCAAATGTCTTCTCGGCCAACGCTGCTGCGTGCTGAAGAAGAGTAGGAATATTCAAGTCCTGATGGATCTGAACATTGCGGACGTACCAAGGCGCGTTCACTATGTATCTCAGGGTCTTATTTTGAAGGGTGTTAAACCTTTTCCTATGGGAGAGTGCAGCACTAGACCAGACCAGGCTAAATGCTTAATTTTTAGGCTGAGCTGGCTTTTGGCCTCAAAACACAGCTGACCTCGCATTAAATATTTGGCCGCTGTCTCAGCAAAGTGATGTCTCAGTGTAAGCCTGGAGTCCAGAGTCATGCCGAGATATTTGACGGTGGAACTCCAGGGCAGACGAACGTCCTCTACGAAGATATTTACTGGAGGAGCAGATCTTTTCCTCGAAAAACGTAGGGCTACACACTTATCGTGGTTTATGGCTAATCGCCATTTGGTAGACCAAGAGAGGAATTCGTCTACTGCGCTTTGCAGCTTCGAGCAGACAAGGGCGTCAGATCTAGACGACGTGTAGATTGCAGTGTCGTCTGCATACATGGCGAGTTTAGTGCCCGCAGTCTTTGGTACGTCAGACATGAAAATTAAAAACAACTCAGGGCCGAGAAGCGACCCTGTGGGACCCCAGCTAGGATGGGTCCTAGTAGAGGAGACGGAAGAATCGATTGCTACATCGAAAGAACGACCAGAAAGGTACGACTTCATGAGATATATTATATTGGGATTGATCCCAGCCCGATGCATCTTGAAAATAAGACCCGAGTGCCAGACGGAATCGAAGGCACTAGCAACATCCATGAATACCGCTCCAGTAGACTCACGTCTTTCCAGGGAATTTCTAATCTCCTCTGTAACCCTGAGGAGTTGATACTCAGTTCCCTACCAAACTGCTCGTTCGTAAACTTAGTTTCAAAGGCATAGCACTCAAGTGATATTAGCAACAGACTATAATGGATGCGTTCAGCGAATAAATCGCCGCTAGAACGCTTTAGGCAGTCTTTTTTTTCGGCAATATGCTCGGATACGTCGATTAGTATTTTAAATTGTCCACTTTTCATCTGGCAAAATTTTATACAGCGTGACCCAAATTTGAGATATGACGTCATCGATAATTTTTTAAACGACAGCCCTAATTTTTTAATAACTATTCTTCAAGGGTATATCAAATTGCACATGCGTACCAAATTTCAAGTTTTTATTCCTTGTCATTAAAAAGATATTTAACAAATTCGAAACTAATTTGAAAAATGAAAAAATCTGATTCACCTCAATCGTATCTCTTCTACAATAAGTGTTCAAAATGTTGTCCATGTATTTTTCCTGACAATACCCTAAACGTAATTGAAACTCATTTTGAATATTTCTAATTACTTCAGCGGAAATTAGCCTGCACTCCTGTCCTATTTCGTTCTTTCAACACCTCAATATTTTCCGGTTTGGTTTTAAAAACTGCCTTTCAAGTATCTCCTTAAGAAATAGTTCAATTAATTAACAAACATTTTATGCCCTTTCATAGAATAATTACGTCATGTTTTAGAGCGTTTTAATTTGCTGAACGCACCCATTATCTATTGTGGTACCTGTCTAAATGCCACCACAAACATTACTGTCAAATTATTGGTGTTTGTATTGTTAAATTCCCATAATAATACTGACTGATACTGATGACATCCCTTACACTTTGTATTAAAAAAAAACACGTTAATTATTTTAAAAACTTTTTTAACCTCTTATATAATAGGGCAAAAATCCATTCCATTTGGGAATGCTGCCTCTGGAAAAAAAATACTATATCTTGTTCTGTGTTAATTTCAAAAATAGAATGCATGACATTTTTTTCGAATCATATTGTATATCACAATAAATTACTAAACTCTAACGAAAGTAGCGCCATCTATTACATACTAGCCGTACTAGTTGGCGAATAGAAGTCGGTATAAAAGAGAACCTTACATGTTCGTTATACGCAACTTAATATACATGTCATCTAACCACGCGGTTTGTATCTCAGCTATCAACTAAAAAAACGCGATTCTTGTTATCGATTAGAATATCAAAGATTAATTAAAGGATATTGAAAACATACCTTTTTTATACTTCAAAAAAACCATCATTCCACAGAATTGGCACGATTTAAATTTGATTAAAACCCAACACAATCACAATAACAAAATAATATAGAAAATAAAAAAAAAACATGTATTTCAAAAATTTTTCTACATAAAAAAAAACAAAAAAATACTTTACATCATAGAAAATCGAGATAAGAATACTGGCCGTGTTACTTTCGAAGTACAAACTAACAACAAAACTTTCAACAACGAACTAGAAAAAAAATCACAAAAATGGCAATCAATTTTTTCTTTTTAGAGGAAAAAAAAAAGGAAATTGGAATTTTCTTCGTCTTTACTAAAATATCCAAGATTCATACGAGGATGACCACGACGTCACAGCCGTCCACGATGGGAATTTCTCAATCAACTCCTGGAATTCCGCAGAAGTTTTCGATTTGCCGAAGAAATAATGTCCAGTCACCGCCACGTCAGCAATCGGACCTTTGTGTTCTTTAGGCACCTGTTATATCAATTTAATACATTATTTATTACATTTAAACAAAATAATCTACAATAATACCGTGAAATTCATGGAAAGCTTCAGAGGCACCGACTCGTACCCCGTCCCGTAGAAAACGAAATAAGTCTTCCTGTTATTCCACGGCACCGTCGTCACTAAAGGTACGCTCGGCAAACTCCAATTGTGCAAGTCGACTCCTGATACAGGAGATAGCATGAATCCCATGTGAGACGGTCCTACAATTGAGTAGAATAAAATTAAATTAATATTAAAATTAAATTATACAACCGGTCAATTCTATAGTAATCCTTTCACCGATTTTAATCTTGTCGCGATTCAACACTTTCATAACAGTCGGTTTCTCGAAAATTGGCGGCGGAGCCAGTATAAAATGCGTCTTCCAGATCATGCTCAATACAGGAACTAAATACGGAAGACCGCAGTAGAGATAAGCGGCGCAGTCTTTATCGATCAATTGAGCGGTGGCTACTTCAGGTACGAATCTATCGACGGTATGGGGACTGTTGATATCCAGATCTATGATCCAATATCCCGACGATTCATGCATCACGTCGCCGGCCGCGCTGTGGAATGTTCTCTTCGTATGCTAAAAAAAAAAACAATATATATTTAAATCAACTACATATTGATTAGGTAGGTTGCGATAGCGGACTTACCGATAACATAAATTTCTGCGGCGCCGGCGCTCTAGGATCGCCGGAATAGGGGAAATCCCAACGGCGTGAGCAGCAACACCCCTACCGATATTAGAAACACGCCCAAGAGGAGATTGAGAACTTTATACGGATCCATGACGAGGAGAATGAGTGGCACGGCGAAGCTGACTTGCAACGCGAATAAAACGCTGATCATCAACGATATCAATATCTCCGAATTGTTGCCGGCCCCTGCCCTACCCATTATCGGTATGAAGAGATATAAAGCCCCGATGAGCAAGTAGAAACCTTGGACGAAAGGCAATCCCAGAACGAGAACGTGAAATATTAACCACTTCCCATCTGTAAACAATCAATAAAATTAAATAAAACGACTAATTTAATTAATTAATCATCGGACTGACCTCTCTGTTTCTGGAATAATTTCGATTTAAGCAGATTCGCTACCGCCATAAAAACGGCCGATAATAAAGCTATGAAACTGGAACGTATTCGCAAGATGGTTCCGATAGTTAACACCACAGTCCATATTAATTGATATGCGTCGTAATATATTTGGAATACAGTCCAGGGCCATACGTTAATGTCCTAGAAATAATAATCAAATGATTTGCCAAGGAGACTTCAACATTAATCTCCTTGATATCAGTGAAAATAGAACAAAAAAATTCATCAGCCTTTTACAATCAATGAACTTAGCCCAAACAATAGAACAGCCTATTCGCATTAAGGAATATTAGTAACGGAGGCGTAGTTATTAATTGTACAAACAAAGATTCTAAAGAAATAAATATCAAATAAAAGAACTTAAACCTCACAATCCTAAAATAATTATGGTGGGAACTGAATCAGAAACTATAGAAAAGGAGAATGATAATCTAATAGACAGCATTACAGCACAAAATGATCTAGAAGCAATTGATGAAAATATTAAATCGAAATTAACGATTCAGTGGAAGTTTGTTGTTAAAAATAAGAAGATTTATGGAAAATTATATTGGACGTTCACATTATAAAATAGAGTTTTAATCACTTTGCAAAGGATTGTACCAGTGGGATAGCTTGTAGTAAATGTGCAGGTGGGCATAAATTGAGTAAATGTAAAAATGAGTTGCCCAAATATGTAAACAGCTAATGATATAAAGATAAGATCTAAAGTAAAATCTGAATAGCAATTAAATGATACCGCAACATTCCGAATGTTTTTAAGGATTTCTCAATATACAAAGTTTAACAAACAAATACGATGAAATTAAGCAATATTTAGAAGATAGTGACAATGATATTGTTGCCTTGACGGAGGCTCGAGTCACTTCAGATACAGACAATGAAGAAATTAAAATTGAAGGTTACAATGTATTCAGATGTAATTCAGAATCTAGGCATAAAAAATGCTTTACAGTTACAAATGTAAAAGACATTAATCTTGAGTCGCTATGGATAAGTTGTTTTAAAATAGATGGTAATATACGAATCCGTTTTTATATTCGCGGAATGAGCGGGTTGTAGTGCTTTTGTATTTCAAGGCGCATTGTGAATGGCCTGTTAGTGGCTCAAATGAATAAATGAAGTTTCATTGTTATTAGCATCCCTTGAAGACAACCCGATATCGAGCAGGAGCATTGACCACGCCAGACATCCAAAAGGAAAAAATGTTAATAAGATGCTCGACTAAAGGGCTCAGTTTTGGGATCCGCTAAAAATTGTTTTTACTGTATATTAATGATCATCTCGGCATGTCTCAGTCCATGGGTGCCGAGAATGCTCACGCCGCCGCAAAAACAACAGAAACATTTATCTTTATAATCAATCAACAATATTCCTTCCGGTCCCAAAATTTGGATGCCACAATTTCCTAAAATGATTGTGACACTTTAAATTTCTTGGAAAAATGGCCCTAGAAATAAATAAACTCTTTTTGGACTCAGGTTCAAAATGATGAACCCAAGTTTCGTCTCAAGTAACAATTCGACTCAATAACACATCCTAATCTTCGTTACGCGAAAAATGCAAAAATCTATTTTTTCCATATTTCACTTTTCACTCCTGATTATGTTACTTGGTTGACGATATTGCTCAAAGACTAACTGTTTAATAACAATGAAACTTCGTACGGATAAATTATGAGTCAGCTGCACAGATTCAAAACCCCAGAGCTATCCGCCCTAATCACCCCTACAACCCGCTCATTCCACGAATATAAAAACACTCCCTCGTAGCCTAGCATGTTACAAACTTTTCGATTCATGTCTGTTTATCAAAAATCAGCCATGCTAAATATGTTGTTTATTTTCAAAATACTACATAATTTAATGCCTGCTTATCTACTAACACAAAAATCATTATTTTATACTGATCTTGTGGAATATAATTGCATCCCATTGTATACTAGATCTGCAACAGTGTTAGGGGAATTTAGACGATTGTTGATTAGTTTTGTAAGAGATAAATTTTAATGTACCTACATAGGATACATTTAATCATGATTTTTATTATTTATTGTTGTATTGGATTTTAAAAGCAGAATGTTGCTATTATTAAATAGCTAAAACTTTAGTGCACACATTGCTGGATCTAGTAATTATAAATAGTGACCTTTATTTACTAAGTTACTTCTTGTTTCTATTTTTTTCTTTATTTCTGTCTTTTATATTTAGAGACTAAAGGAAGAGCGCTTAATGAGCATTGTATGCTCAATTTGCGATTTAGTCATTTTGACTATATATTTGTTTTCCTTCTTGTAATTCTATATGTATAATCAATAAACTTCCATTATTAATTATAATAAAAATGTTGGGGACACCCTGTATATTACAAAATTATTTTAAAGTACGCTACTTACAATTTTCTCTTATAAATATTTTCGTTTTCTCTATAAACCAAGAGAACATCGAGCTTTATCGCATTAACTAATCTACGAGGGTCCCGCGTTAAGTTTCGCGCGAGTTTAATAATAAACTGGTAGATGTCACTTACCTTATGACTATATTTCGCGTGCATATATATGACGAATTTCGATGCCAAAGTCGTCGGCACCATATACAGGAAGAACACCCATAAAGGCCTGCCGTACCACGCCATCGTCCTATCCAGCAGATTCAAACTTATCGCTATGGCTAAACAGAAGAGGGCGGAAGCGAACCACGTGCCGACGACGGCTCCCATCGCGTTAAATAATCTCTTAAAATAGTTATGTTTCGAAACAACTGCAAGAGAAAATATTTCGTTAATTTTATTTATTTATTTATTTATTGTTAGGGGAAGGGGATAAACGTACCATTCTTATTCTCTTTGGAATTTTCCATTATCGTATAAATGGAGAATATCACAGATAAAGTATTAATGATATCGGAGATCAGCATAGGCCATCGTACGACGAACGCCCCTAAAAAATCGAAGAAAACGAGGTTGCCAGCTCTATGATTCTCGATATCCGCTAGCTGGTGACCTTGCGCCATCCCCCGCGCCAACGACAGGATATTATCTCCGGTTCTCTGTAAGGATCCGAGCGGGACTTGATCTAGAGTATCGAATTTCGTATGATAAACGTATCCGTTAGAGGACCAGGCGAAATCCAAACCTAAAATCGGGAATTTAAATTAATCTCCACTCTTTTTTTCTGTGTTTGAATGTATTACCGGATAAATTTCCAAAATCCCTGAAAATTCGATAATCGGTATCGCCGGGGATGACGCCGCTTTGGAAGATCTCCTGCGCTAGAGACGAAGCGTACGGGTAAGGCACTTCTTCCGAATAAGTTTCCAGTATCCACGGGTGATTCGGACCCGCTTGGAATAGGATCTCGCGGCCGCCGGCACCGCAAGCCTCCAGATTGATAAAGGCCCTCACCTAGTGCATTAATATAGTTATATTGTTTTTATTTCAAAAAATTACTAAATATAGCATGATTTAAACAAGAAAAGACTCTGTATACAGGGTGTAACAATAGCACGAAATACATCAAATATTTAAATAAAAAAGTTGTTTAGTTTTACGAAATTCACAACGTAAAATTATTCTACGATATACAGGATGTTTAATTTGCATTTTTCTGAAGAGAGTCAAAATTTTTAAACAAATGTCAATATCTTATAAACTAATGAAAATAATTGAATATGATCCTGTATAAAGTTGCCTTAAAATCCCCTAGGCAATTCGAAAATGTGATCATATATAGGGTGTTCCACTTAAAAATGTAAAGATACTGATGATTACTGGCAAACTAAACACCCTGTATATCGTAGAATAATTTTACGTTGTGAATTGCGTAAAACTAAACAACTTTTGTATTTTAATATTTGTATTATGCACTATTGTTACACCCTGTATATAAGAAAACTACGCGATGAAATCATTGATCGTCGATCTTAATTAGGGCGGTTATGAATATAGATACAAACTGTGTATGTATGTATACATAGAGCTTAATAGTTACCTCCTTGGCCCATTTATGTTGTGTGATGAAACCGTGCGATGCCGGCAGAAAATTCTCCTCGCCGCCGTTGAACAGGAAGATGATGTTGTGCCGTAGCGTGCGGTCGGATCGCGATATAACCCTGAGAATCTCCAGCATGACGGCGCAGCCAGCCCCGTCATCGCTTCCGCCTGTAAAATTAGATTCGATATTTTAAAATCGTCCGCTTCTATTATTGTGAAAAATAGTAGTCTCGACTGTAGCGTCAAAATGTACATGCGCGGCTAAAAATAAAAATTCACGCTTGTGTATTCATTTTGGAAGCGGCACGATCTCAATTAGTTTTATTTTGTAATAAACGTTGCGCGCCAAAATGCTCTTTTTTTACTTTTAGATTATTTGTTCATTAATTTAAAAGTGCCCTAAGAAATTTTGAATATCGAGTGTTCCATTAAAAATAACCTAACTTTAATATGCTGTACTTTTTTGAATCATCCTGTATACTTGCAAATAATTTTAAAATGTGCTCCTTATCGTCCTAGATACTTGACTAAAATTTGAAACTCATATCGTTTAGCGTTTAGACACAAGAGACCGAGGGAATAGTCGTGACTCACCTGTATAGAAAAGATTCAATGTGTTTAAAAATTGGAAAACGATCATATTTTTCTTCAATTTGGTATTCTTTTTATTAATAATTGTAAACTGACTAAATTGACACCTCTTTTCGAAGGTTATAATAACAATGCATATTAAGTGTCAATGTCAATGACACTTCGAAGATTAAGGTCAATTCTCTAAGCTGAGACGTAACTTCTATGTCAATTTCGATCGTTCATGGCCTACATAGGATAAAAATTTTATTGTTCGCTAAATTATTTCATCGATGTAGACATTTCGTTAATATCCTGAATGAAGAAATTCGATCTCGCATTCGTTGCGCTGACGCGACCCAAAAGGTCGAAACCTCGTGGTCCGCTTCTAATGCGCTTGAGATCTATTTTCATTGCACTCAATAGTGACACCGATCATCACTTATGGGGCAATAGTTTGGAGTAAACGAGCCAATCTAACCATAACGAGGAAAAACTGATCGGCTGTTTTAGAAGTGGTATTAAATCTCTTGTCTTGTCACATCTTAATTGAGAGCGCGACCAAACAAACCACATAGAGACTGATGAGAGAAGGCATCATCAAAGAGAAATCGAAAAGTCTACTTGGAAACGATCCCCCACGATGGGATGCCGAAGAAATTCACCCTTGCTAAAAACTTTACCACGAGGCTATGCTTCAGGAGTCGATGGAATCAAAACACCATCACGAAACTGAGCAGGAATGCCATATTATGGTCTATATACTATAATATGGCATACCAGAACAACAAGAGGGACCGGAATCGGAGTAAGGCAGAAATACACGCTATAGAAAGAAACTACAGGAAACAGACGAATCAAGGAGCAATTATTGACTTCCTACACAATCAGCTCAAAAATGGCTTGGAAATGTTTGAGCTACGCAAGAAAAATGAACACCAAAATAGATGGACATGACGAAGCAGAAAAACTCGTAAAAAAGAAGCGAAAACACCTTTCACAGTAAAGCTGAAAAGGAAAATCAAACACTGGCTTGAGCAATATAGAATGCCACAAGCGAGAACAACTCTGAGAACCTACAACCTGAACAAACTTCGTTTACTGATATAATAGAAGGTCTATTTAACTATTAAACCTTCAGAGTGAGATTAATGAAACTAATTCAACTTGCAAAAAACATTTGAACAAACAGTGAAACCTAAGTTTGTATAAAAACAAATTAAAAAAAAAGGAAAACAATCCGTGAGTAAGTGATCTAAAAATATCAACGAAATGTTTAGATTTCCAAGTTTATCATCTAGTAAGTAAGTAAGTAGAAATCACTTTAATCTATCGGGAGATAAACACGATCGAATCGCTACCGTAATACAAACAAACACAAGTTTTAGATTTGCTGAAAAATGCTAAGTAAGATTATATTTTTAAATTGCCACAACTTATACGTGTACAATCACATCAAAATGTAATGTCACCCCTTACGTAAACATTTTTTTTTGTTGATGATTTCGATATTTGACGATTTCCTCAATATTAATTATGTGGCTTCCTGTATATATATATATAACTACTATGCGTGTGTCGCTTCGTTTCTTGACCTCAAACTTAAACCGCACATGTGACGATAATACACATCATCCTCTTTCGTAAAGCAAAAACAAAAACCGAAACCGGATGTTTTTCCAACGATTAACGTGACGAATTATTTCTACCACGAAATTGTGAAGAAAGGAGCTTATATACCAAACCTTGCTTCAATAATCCATATCTAACAGTTTTACACCATATTTGCATTAAAAGTAAACGGATCGAACAAAGGTTCACCTTTTACGAATTAACAAATTACAAAACAAAGTCTAAAGTCAATCTCTCTCTCTCCTTTGTCCGTTTTAATCGCATTCTTTCGTCATATTTAACCTGAATCGCCTTTCTCTTCGACAACAAAGAAAATTGTTTTAAACATATGTATGTATTAAGTATACATAAGTGCGTAATTCATTTGATTAGTCCTGTTTGCTTTTACGTGAAAAGTTAAACGACTATGAGTCGCGTAAAAGATAACAATAATTATACGACCATGATACGTAATAAAATCGGCAACAAGTGGCCACAAGGCTGTTACGAATCGACCACCAATTAACGTCGAATAACACACGCACACATATAGATTACGTAGTCAAATTGCTTGCACTTCAATAAAAATCTTAACTGACCTAATAAAACGACCGGTTATGAGGATAATTTTAAACTAATAATAAACTCGAATTAATTCTCCTCCAATGTCTCACGCCGACAGTTCATAGTTTTTTTAACACATTCTGAACAGAAGTTATTTTACAAAAACATTAAATCTAAATAGCGAATTTTTATCTAATCAAAAATTTAATAACTCAACCGATACTAGTTTATCAACCGTATCGTCAGGAATCAGTGCGAAATATCTGCAATCCCTTAAACTTCTATTACAAGTGCTTATTAGTTAATTGATAGATTCCCCAATATTGTTGAGTAGAATTGGCGATGCTACAATAGAAAAAACAAGAGTAGAGATCCAAAATGTTAACCTTGCGGTACCCCTAAATAACACGATAGTAGGAACGATTTTTAAACAAACAACGTTTTAAAATGAGATAAAAATTAATTCGAGATTTATCGCGAAAATTTAAGCTTGAAGATTAGGAAAAAAATTACTTTAATTTTATCGAATTAATGCATTATATAATAATCTGTGGAAATTAAAATTTGTGTTAGGTTAAAAGCTGTTGTTTAAACGATCCAACTAAAGAAATAAAAGCATTATTTAAAATTAACTCCTAAATGAATAAGTAGTTAAGTAATTGTGGAAACATGTCTATTCGAATGAAACATGATAAAAAAATGCTTTTACGTATCCATATTGCTTTAAAATTAACGATTTCATTGAAATTTCGTAAAAAGTACGAATAACTCACGTTGGTCGCCAAATGATATACACAATTCATTATTAACGCAACTCTTATCATTTCCCATGTATAGATATATATGTTTTGATATAACACTAAAAAAGAACCGAAAAATCAAAACCGAGCTTCAATAAATCTTAAATTCTGCATACTGATATAACGATAAAACTCTGCTAAGTTTAAAAAATCCCAAATAAATAAATTAACATAAACATATTGATTCAAAACCGACGATTTTATTAAAATTTTTGCAAAAATACAATTAACTCACGTTGGTCGCCAAATTATATTATTGATTAATAACGCGATTTTTATAACTTCGTTCTATATACATTTTTTTTGGATAGAATATTAATTATTACAGGAAAAAAAAACAACAAAAAATTGAACGAAATAAATCTTAAATTCTGCGTTCTATCGCGATAAGACCCTTTTAAGTTTAAAAAATCCCAAATAAATAAATTAACATAAACATATTGATTCAAAACTAAGGATTTCATTGAAATTTTGTAAAAAATACAATTAACTCACGTTGGTCGCCAAATTATATAATTGATTATATTTTCTTTCTACATTTTTTTTTTAATAAAATATCTATTATAGAAAAAGAAGATAAATCTTAAATTCTACATGCTGACATAGCAAGACAAGAGACAAGTTGAAATTTTGTTAAAAAATACTATTAACTCC